>JACTOM010000924.1:30387-74234 GCA_015832385.1 Elymnias hypermnestra | reverse complement strand
GAGAGAGGGTTTTTAGAGCATAGACCCACCACGCTGCTCCACTGCGGATTGGCAGGCATAGTACACAAGTGCACTCTCTATTCCTTCACTCTCATACTCCGGTGTGACGGAAATCCGACACGACCGGAGAGAGATCAGGCGCAGGACCGACGGCTTAACGTGCTCTCCGAGGCACGGGGGTGAATCACACCGCCAACTTCCCAACTTCAGGCAAATATTGAGAAAATCTTAATAGAAAACTCAATATCGATTTCGAATTGGCCCGACCTGGGACTCGAACCCAGGACGTCATGTCTGTAGTCGAACATGCTAACCACTAGACCAATGAGGCAGTAATAAGTGTATTGATGAAATAAATATATTCTAACTTGGCACTTACCATGTTTTAAAATGGATTACAAACTATATAAATATATTTAATTTACATTCAACTGGTACTAATACGAAAACAATGTCATACTTGTAGCAATCAATTTATTTTTTGATGTTTAATATATGTAACTACACTTCTATATATAAATAATGTTCAAATTGTTCAATCCTTAATAAAACATTTTTAATCTGTTCAATTACATATGACGAAATTACATGAAATAATCTTATAATTTAATTAATCCATAATCATAATTGTGAGAAATTGTACATTTTAGGTTTTTTTCAATATATTGGTTTTAAAAATTTCATGCTAGATTGCATAAGAATTAACTTTAATTTTTTAAATACTATTGTTTGAATGTAACAGAAATATTATTTTTAAGATTAATATTATTTTTTCTTAAATAAAAATTATTATTTGCATGTCTTTGTTAAATATACTATATATGTTAAGAATTTATTGTTTTGAAGCCACTTTTAGATGGATATTGGAACTTATTTTATTTATTGCCACAGCAAATGTATCTTTCGCACCATTTTTTTTTAAATTGCATAGTTTTAAAACATTAAGTCTTACAGGTATACTAATTCTCTTAAATTGCTGGTAAATATATAGATAGAGTGTATGGTAATTCAGAGATAAGCCCACAAGATCTAAAATGTATATATAATTGTAATTTTGAAATAGTTTTATATAATATTTTGTACCATATATCATGAGTAAAACGAAGTCGAGAATTAAATACTAAGTATAAACAATTTCAGATGGAAGCGGCAAAGCATTTCAACATACCAGTTTATGTGTCCGAACAATATCCAACGGGTCTTGGACGTACTACAAAGGACATCAAGTTAGATGATGCTGCACTTGTATATGAAAAAACATCATTTTCAATGGTTACACCGGAGCTGCAAGAGAGACTAAAAAAGGATGTGCCCAACTTGGGCTCGGTTGTACTTTTTGGTATTGAGGTAAATGTATACCTAATCTACATAACTGTATATACAGACATAAGGTAAGTAGCAACCTTTACATCCCACTTCTGGGCAGTCACCTCATCAATCATACATATATGACGGCTGTATATATTTGATTCGTAACAAGTTAGTGTGTATTCATTTTAAACTTTCATCATGTGAGATCACAGTCAAGCGCTAACTTGTCAGCAATAAATATATATGTCTATTTAATCATCTGAGCATTATTTTCTATTCCAGGCCCATGTATGTATAGAACAGACTGTGATAGATCTGTTAAAGGAAGATATAGCAGTACATATCCTCGCTGATGGAGTGTCATCACGGTCTCTAATGGACAGAGGACTTGCTTTACAGGTAATAGAATATTTTGCATGTATATATCTTAAATATGCACAATGATAAATGTAATGTTATTGTCAGCTTTTGCAGGACTTCTTGCATTCCAACAGTTTTTAAGTATAAAAAATTTATTTATTTAAGCATTAACCCTTTCACTGCATTATCATTTTTCGATGCTGTTGCTGCTTTTAAGGTATTTTTGTTATATGCAACATTTTCTGTTACTAGCATGTTGGATTAATCATTTAATGTTTTAGCGCTTGCAAACCCTTGGATGCTTTGTGACCACATCAGAAAATATCCTGTTTAAGCTGTTAAAGGATAAACAGCATCCTGCTTTCAAACATATTTCCAACCTCAACAAAGAACCCACTGTTGATACTTTGAACTTTGACCTGAAAGCTAAGATTTAGCTCACTTTCAGTTCCTACTATTAGTTCATATTCTCTTTATATATCTTCTTAAAATTTTCAATCGTTGATAAAATACATTTTTATTCCACTTGAGTTCAAATATATTTTTTTAAATTTGTAGTAGATGTTGAAAATTTATTTTGCGAAACTTGAGAGCCAGCTATTGAGAGGTCAAATAAAAGGGTCAGGATATATGTAATAAGTTTAAAAAGTTCGTGCTAGGTGGAGCTAGTAATTGTAGTAGAAGTAGGAAACCATTTATTTAATGAATAAAGCAATAAAAATGTTGAGTATGTCTATTATTATAAATGATCATATATTTTTTATTTAATCCTTTAATAGATAAGGCCAAGTTTTTAGACAAGACAGTCACATGTTCAGTTTAAAATAAATCATGATTTTTAATATTTTTTTTTTATTTATCTAAATGAAAGGCGTATGTTTTGGACCAAAGAGCCAGCTTCAGTTTAAGTTTTGTATTCCATTTATATTAAGGCCGGGTCGTAATGTTTAGTTTCGCTTTTCAATATTTTAAGGTATTTTTGTTTTTTTGTAACATTTTCTGTCAATAGCATGTTGTCATAGAATGTTTGAGCGCATGCAATCCCTATCCGGCACCGTCGCAATATATATTGAATAATTGTAATACAAGAAATAAAAACTTATAATCCCATATTTTAGAGTGAAGAAGGTTCAGAAATTCATTTGAACATACACATTTTTAAAAAGATTTTCGCAATCAGTTTTATATTTGTCTCCGCATAATTTGGACTTCATTCAAGTTGCACACAGAAGTAAAATATTACACAATGTAACATAAAACAAGCGAATCTTTTTTCCGAACCGGTGTAGATTTGTTACCAACGGTCAGGCTACTGACGATTCAAGTGTTTTTTGAGCCTACTGGAATAAAGAATATTTTTTCATAAGTCATAGCCAGGTTTTAAGTTAATAAAATTCTTATAATTCCTTTAATTGATGAAAAATCATTTACACCATAGGTCCTTTATATCTTTGTATAATGCAATAAACTCATAAATAGTGATGTGAATGTGTTCGGAAATAGTCCATACATTACTTTTTTTTAAATCATTTAACTCTATTTTTGACACTCGTTCAATGTTTTATTTTGCTTTTATTATAACTTAAATTTGTAATAGACTACAACCCAAGCTGTCAGCTTGTTACGAATCTTGTTGGTTAATTATACAAAACAGTCACTATTTCTCTTTTGTTACATATTCATGAAATAATAAATATATCTTTTTTTTTTATATAAAACAAGGACAAGTAAATTACATGACGAAAATAAAATATCTCAAAAGGAAATATAAACAACAACATTTACAATATATATTTGTGTATTTCGTCAGTAATTTTGTATTAACCCTTCCGGGGTACTAAAATACCCCGGTTCATTTGTATGGAAAACTGAAACAGTCATTTGAGCATCACGTACATATCGTTGCATATAAGGAAACTAAGTGACATACGCGGCCGTACAAATCGACGAAAACAATACATTTGTCTCGCTCCTTTACGTCGGCACTGCATTTGTTAAGAGTGAGAGAAATAACATGTCACTATATTATAATAGAAATGTAGATCGTGTCAACAATTCGATTTTTTTGTTATCAAAAACAAACATTAACAACGATTTGCGCTTTCGCCAATAAAAAAAAAATTAAGAAGTGAAACTTCTTTGGCGAAACAATTTTTAAGTCTTGGTTATATTTTTAAAAATCTAACTAATCAAAAAAAAAACCGAGACTTAGGAGGGAAAAAGATATATTCGGAATTTAATTGCCATTAAAATAAGTGTCGAAAATTAATACAAATAATTTATTGATATCTCTTGTTTTTTGTCAATATTAGAAGTTAATAATTAAATGTAGTTTTTGAATTTAAAATTTAGAAAAGAGAATTTATGAAATATTTTTATTTTATATTTAATGAAAAATATTATAATAAATTATGAATGACTACTGGCAAATTAAAATGTCACATGTTATTTGTAAATATTTAAACTAACCTTCAAACGAGTAAAAAAACGATGCACATCTTCGTGACGCTAATTACGCGTTTCATCCTAAAAAAAAATTGCCCTCATGCGCCTAAAGAACTTTCACTTCAAAAATAAAGAAAGCGGGATAGGGTTTCTTTATTAAACGTGGGGGATTTGAAATTATGAATTAAAATGTGGCCGTAACGTATTGATATTTCTTTCACTCCTTTGATTGGAGCCAATAAGCAAAGCGTGAAGGTTTAATTTCATGAACTAACCATGAAATTAAGTGCAAAGGGCACCTAAAGGTTTTACTTCAGAAGTATCTTTTATTTGCAGCGTTTCCAGACAATCGGGTGTTTCGTAGGGACATCGGAGAATGTCCTTTTCAAATTGCTGCGGGACAAAAACAATCCGGCGTTCAAAGCTATTTCGAAATTGAACACAACAGCCACGCCTGATGAATTCGGCCTTAAAGAAACTATGAAGTCATAGGTGATATCATAGAGTATCATACTATTTTATCATACCTCATCGAAAGTTCGTATCGCCTTAATATTGAGGGACGAAAGTATCACATTATCCTGCTATGAAATAACTTAATAAATTAGTGCGCAAGCTTTAAATTTTCGGCGTATGGCTGAAATCGCGTTAAAATATTTTTATCATACCTGTATGGAAAGTTCGTACTTTTGGCCTTATTTTGAATGACGAAAGTGTCACATTGCCTCCTGATAAAATAAACGTAGTGTGCATTCTTCAAACTTTCGACGCATGCGCGCTTCATATGTATGTAAAAATTTAGCAATTTGTCTTGCTGTGTCATCAGTTTGTAATTCTCTTCTTATTCACTTAATTCTTTTCACGATTCATTAGAATTTATTGAGTTTTTGATTGCAAATCTTACTACTTTTAGGCTTTAAAATAGTTTATGTGATTGAAAGTTGCCATAATGCTACAAACGCACTAATGATTGCCAATCTGAATCAATATTTAAAGCTAGCTCTATTATTCACATATCTATTGAGCTTTCGATTCTGGTTTGATAATGTGTATTTACATCTTGGGAGAAAAATATGGCATTGCAACCCGGGTTGTCGCTCGAGCCGCGCGTAATATACTATATGTATAACCACATTTACCAAAGAATACTAGATTGTTAGGTGAAAAAAAAATTATAACTCCATTCATCTATTAGGACAATTATTAAAGTGATACGATTTATTTTTCCATCGCTTAAATTGTTTTCTTCTATTTATCGCATGTCGCATTACAGTCGTCTGCAGAGTGGGGTAAACTTAAGACTCGGCAAAGCAGCCAAGGACAATATGACGGCAATATAACTGTTAACTAAAGTTTTAAAGCGTTCTTAGTAGCAGTCTACGTCGCGAAAGGAATATGTATGACGAATTTCAATCAAGTCGATCAAGTGAATCCGGTAGTTTTGAAAATTTCACTGGGAATGGGGAAACCTGTTCGTAGTTTCAATCTACTTTGCGAAATGAATATATATTCGCAATGTGCACGTTCACTAAGAATGCATATTTCTATGGAATCGGAATCTACTCGACGAGCAGTAGGAAACACAATTTATATGTTTGAAGATAAATATTGAATATGAAAAATAATCAAAATTATTATATAAGTTATATATTTTAATAAATGTATATTAATCGTTATTTAAAGAAATATAATTTTCATATCTGCGGGTAGTTTCATTTTAATAACGACCACTTCAGCTGTTCCTTCGCCGATTGTAGCACCTGAAAATAAGATAATATAATTATTTTTAAATAATTCTTTACATGTATAGATAAACCGAATTACTCCCTAACTTTTTAAAGTGAAACTCCTTTAGGCTCATAAAGGTAAAATTTTGACGGATGAAGCGTCACGATGATGTGCAGCTTTTTCCATGCTAATTCGTTTGAAGGTTACCTAACCTTTAATATTAATAAATTTTAAATTAAAAAAACATAATTTAATTAATAATATCTAATATAATAATACCTAATATTGAGATTTCGATAAATTATTTGTATTAATTTTCAACACTTTTAACATATTACTGACAATTAAATTCATTAAAAGATCCTTCCTTTTTCCGTCCCTCTAAGTCTCGGAAATGTAAAGTTTTAGATTTGTATAAATATAAACAAGACTTTAAATTAGTTGGCCAAAGAAGTTTTACTTCTGACATGTGTACTTAGTACGCACGCAGTTTTAATTTGTATGTGAAAAGGTGAATCCAATAAAGATTGAGATTGACAATTCGATTCGATAAAAAGTTGATTTTCGCGGTTGTAATACAGTCAAGAAAAGTGAGATAGTGATAACTTGTCTCCAAGTTCAAGATGTATTTTAAATGTTCGGGTGGATTCAAGACTGGTTTAAAACAGTGTTCCCAACGTAAGGCCCACGCCCCACAGGAGGGCAATTAAAAAGATGGATTCGACACGATTGTACCCTTTCGCTGTAGGTTATTTAAAATAATTTTGGGGACCCAAAAATTTTAGAAATGTTAATCTGGGGCATGGTCTAAAAAAGGTTGGGAAACACTGGTCTGGAATAATGGATTTACCCATACATTTAGGAGATTCAGACGCATATGCAGCGTGTAACATTCATGTAAATTGTTGCCGTTGAAATTAGAAGGACCGAGAGGCCTGTGCCCAGCAGTGGGACGTTATTAAGCTGCAACTTACCTTACCAAATGTAACAAGTATTTAACAAAGAACCGGTAAAAGATTTCATAATAGCGTGAATGAAAATTTCTGTATAGTCAGAGCCAGTGGCTGCGAATTAAGGAGCTTTCATAATTTATGTAGCTATCAGCTATTTTGTCTGCGTAAGTACATTGATTAAAATATACATAGCATCACGCCTCATTCCGATAGGGGTAGGCAGAGACAACGTCCTTCCACTTGCCACGATCCTTGCCAATCTTCTTCGCTTCTTTCATTCTCATTAAACCTTTTATACAAGTTCGTCGATTTAGAGTACTCTTGACTTGGCCTCTATTTAAAATGTCCTGGATTTGGTCCAGGAACGTTCGCCTTGGTCTTCCCCTTCCAACTTTCGCATTCACTCTTCACTCATAAATCCTTTTTGTCAGTCTTCTTTCATTCATTCTGTCTACATGCCCAAACAATCTAAACATAGCTTTCTCAATTTAAAGTCACTACATCTTCTTTTATAACAGTACATTCTCTTATCACACTATTTCTTACTTTGTCACTCGAAATATATAAAGTTATTTATAGTACGCTTTTACAGCTCATTTTAAACGTCAATCCCTTTTTCCCCGCATTGAATTCAATATTAAAAAACGAATTAGATATAAGCCATGAGTTCCTTTGTCTCATCATCATTACAATTTAACTTTTCATTTATTTTATTTCAATTTACGTGTTTCATTCATTCATTCATTCATTCATGAAGATTTTTCAGTTACTTTTTGTAAAGAATTTTAATTTATGGAATAACATCTCTACAACGTCTTATGAGAGTTTATTATAGAAACGTATACAGTTACCTTAAAATGAATTGTTAATTTCATGTAGGCTACTTGAATTTATAACAATTTAGGCATATAAGTTTGATAAAGAGCACATAGTGATGTCGGCTCAGGATTCGAATCCATGGCTTTAACAAGAAACCGCAATTAGATTTGCCTCCACATAATTTAGAGAAATATGTCAAAAACATTCTTTTACAGAAGAATGTTATAATGTTGAGGATCATTTAAGCGACAGAAATGTTTGGATTTGAATCCAGTTGCTCACAGAAGCAATATACTACACATTGTACAAAACTGTGTTTAAAAGAGTAACCGTTGAGTTTGTTGACGGTTTCTACTCAGTGAATTCAACTTTCCGAACCGGTGGTAGATTTGTTACCAACGGATAGGCTACGGATGATTCAAAAGTGCTTTTGAGCTTACTTGAATAAAGAATATTTTGATTTGAATCCGTTTTTGAACCAGCTTGTATTATTATATAAATCTTTACAGAATTTGTTTGTTATTTTGTTCATACATTCTGAAAAGTAAGCGTTTGACTGCGTTTTCGCCTGATACCAAGTAATGATAGTGGCAAGAGTCAATTCTTAATGATTTATTACAGTTTAATATTAAGATGTAATTGTGACTTTAGTGGTAAGGTTGGAAACTAGCCACGGCCGAAGACTTACACCCAAGTGTAAATTTAGACAAATTAGGATATATACATTTTCTTAAATTTGAACCGCTGGACACTGAAAACCGAGGCCTCTCTTAGAGAAGCGAGTGTTCTAACCGTTACGTCAGCGGAGTCATCAAATATGAATTTATCTTGTCTTTATACAACATTTTCTTTTAAGTCAGTGAAACAAATAACTCAAGCCTTTTTTTAAATTTCGAAGTAACAGGATCACTTTGGTAGTCTAAGGTTTGAATCCCGGGAAAGCAATTGAAGTTGTATAGATCGAGGCTTCTCTAGGCTCTCAAGGCTTCGGCCGTGGCTAGTTTTTACCGGCAAAAAGATTCCGCCAAGCAAAGCATTTTTTTTTAATTGCTGACAGGTCAGCGCTTGATTGTTTGAAGGTATGTCTTTGCTGGTAAGGTGGTAACTACAGTTTGTTCATCATCATTCTTTAACTTCAAGTTGAAGAATTTTAAATTTGAAAAGATTTGATTGGTTAAAACGGGGCTAGAATGATGACTTCTTGTATTCTTAATGCGAACAAACCGTAGTTACTATCCAATTCAAATTACGAGATCAAGTTCACAGTGACCAGTTGAAGGTTGTAACCACAGCCGAAGCCTCTCAACAACCCAGACTCAGACGAATTAGAAAATGCAACTTCCAAAATTTCGTCTACCGAGACAGTCAATATTTTATATTTACTAACGATTTATAAAGTAACGAGGCTGCCATCACGCCATGTCCCGAGAAGAGCACACAACAAACTCAGTCGGTTTAAATCAAGCAAGAAGCGGATTATCTAATAGGGACCTTTCATACTAAAGCAAAGGTTATAAATAAAATAAAAATATATATAAGCAAAAAAATATAAAATATTATTGAACTAAAAATAAAAACATTTCAGTAGCTAAAGGATAATGTTAAAAAGCGGCTTTCCCTTGAAGTGCTTTAATAATTGTTATTCATTATGTTGTACAAAGCCTGAAATACGAAAGACCCATTTGTTACTGTTAAAATATATATACAAATAAACTGATAACCAAACGAATATTAAATTAAAACAAAAACGTATATAAAAGATTATGAAAAATTTATTACAAAAATCAACAAAAAGATATACAAAGATAACATAAAAATAATATATTTCAGTTTCTAAAAAACATATTTATTATTTAACGTAAATGTACTTTGAATTATAGTTGTTATTAACCTTTCCGGCCCCAAGTAGAAAAAAATACGCATGATCCTAACAGGGGTACTAGGTAACTGTTTAGGGGGCGTGGGCTAGAATGATGACTCACTGCATTCTTAACGCGAACAAACTGTAGCATACTAAAATAAAACGTGCTAATAATATGCATGTAGATGTTGTGTATCAACTATTTGGGTGTTTTGTTATTAAAATTATCAAATCAATATATTAAAAAGATTTAAACACAAAAAAATGGGATAAGGCTTCTTTATACTGCTTTTAAGTTTAAAAACTTATGAAGACAGTAACTCTTCTAGTACTCAAGTTATTACATTAAAACTTATACAAGGGGGATTTGTAATCCCCCACTTCGGGCCGGCTAGGTTAATGTATTTTTTGGTTTGTCTCTAAGATCTTACCAATTTTTTTTAACTTATAGAATAAATACCTTTAAATTTGTGATCATTTGACTTAATAATATAGTATTTATGACAAATTCTTATGGCACCTTTGTTATTATAACTTAAAATAATAAAAAACATAAACAATACCAATGGTGCTTTAAATGAAAGAAAAATATTTTCAAATAAGAAAATCAGTTATGTTAGCTCTTTTGAGAAATATGTCTATCTTTAGATAACAAATTTATTAAAGATTCGGATAAAAGCTATGTAGTTGATAAAATAGTTTTTCTTTTAATGGCATACACTTGAAGCATATAATTTTAATGTTACTTGGGCCATTCTTCAAATGTATCAATTCATTTTACACAAGAGTTTATTACATTGGTCTATTACTTTCACAGGGGTCAATTACTATATCTAATACATGTATAAGTTGATTGCCAGTAGTTTGAAGGGTCAAGTTAAACTGGTTTTCAGAACAAATCTGTAGATAAGGGTTATAAATGGACCCATTGCCTATACAATGTTTATAACCTTATAAATAATATGTATGCCAGTATTTAAGGTAATAATCAGTCAAGTTATATTAGATTTATAAGCAAATTTACCCCAAGAGTTTATTAAATTGGACCATTACTTTCATATAACAGGTATGGGTCACTTATAACATCTTTTATATGAATAAGTTGGTTATCAGAGCTTTAAGGTGGCAAGTTAAATTGGTTTTACGAAGAAAATCAACAGAAAATGGTATTACCTTGACCCATTGCTTGTACAACACTTATTATGAATAATATGTATGCCAGTAGTTTAATAGTAGTTTAACTGCCTCATTGGTCTAGTGGTTAGCGTGTTCGACTACAGACATGAGGTCCTGGGTTCGAGTCCCGGGTCGGGCGAATTCAAAAATCAATATTGAGTTTTCTATTTAAGATTTTCTCAATATTTGCCCGAAGTTGGGAAGTTGGCGGTGTGATCCACCCCCGTGCCTCGGAGAGCACGTTAAGCCGTCGGTCCTGCGCCCGATCTCTCTCCGGTTGTGTCGGATTACCGTCACATCGGACTATGAGAGTGAAGGAATAGAGAGTGCACTTGTGTACTATGCCTGCCAATCCGCAGTGGAGCAGCGTGGTGGGTCTATGCTCTAAAAACCCTCTCTCCTCGGAGTGAGGAGGCCTGTGCCCAGCAGTGGGACGTTAATGGGCTGCTACTTACTTACTTACTTTTACAGTAGTTTAATAAGGTGCCAAGTAATATTGGCTAACTGAACAAATTCACCACAATTTTTTATTAACTATGTTCATTACTTCTACAATATTTAAATATAGAGCCAAATGTGTCAAAAAGTTGATTACCAATAATATAAGATAATCAGATATATCGATTTTTGAACAATTTACTAAGGGATCAAGTTATATCGGATTTATGAACGAATTCAACAAAAAAGTTTTTTGATATTCATAATTAGTAGTATCATTCAATTATAAGTAATAGACTTATACAAACGTTCAAATTCTATCCCCTATTATGTGAGAAATTTTATTGCTAGTAAAAAAAAAGTTTTATTAGGAAAATAAATGCAGTACCCATATATTATAAAGTAATTTAAGGTGTTATGTAATGTTTTTAACAAATAGGGAATCATGTTATAGTGGATTTTGAACAAATTCATCACAAAAGTCCATTAAATTGGTCTGTTACATATGCAAAGATTAATTATTGTACCTATGGTATGAGAAAGTTGAGTGCCAGTAATTTAATAAGTTGTCAAGTTATATTGGTATTATGCACTAATTCACTAGATATTTTTAATATATTTGTCTTTCATTTCAACAACAGTAAATTATTGTGTTTATTGTATGTAAATTTGAGTGCCAGTGGTTTAACAAGATGTCATGTTATGTTGCTTTTATGAACAGCTTCACCAGAAAAGTTTATTAAATTGATCCATTACCTGTACTACAGTCTGCTCCCCTAATGGTACATCTTCAGTCCGTAACGCTGCACGTCCCACTATGGAAGTGGGATCAGAATCAAGGATGACACTGTAATAAAGAGATATTTTATTGATTAATAGCCATTACCCAGCACAACTGCTTCATTGGTCCAGTGGTCAGAACTGCTTCATTGGTCTATTGGTCGATAATGCCTCATTGGTTTAGTGGTCAGAACTGCCTCATTGGTCTAGTAGTCAGAACTGCTTTATTTTTTAGATTGTTTGGCTACAGATGTGAGGTCACGGGTTCGAGTTCCACGTGAAGAGATGTCAAAATCGAATTTAAATTTTCTGTTAAGAACTTCCAGATATTATATTCAAACTCAAACCTCAATATAACTTTATTTAAGTAGGCCTTTACAGCACTTTTGAATTATATATGGTTTTTTCATATATTATTTAAATGTACAATTGATGATGACATATATTAATTAAATATATCAAAGGTTCTTCTGCTGATTTCTATTGATATGGTTTAATGGTACATTCAAATAGGTTCAGGTTAGTATATAAAAGTTATGGAGAAATAAACAATGTTATATTCCAAAATACTGCAGTTTTTTTAAGTAGCAACGTAACAAATGACACTTACCCCCCATCACATATTTCATCAACAGCCAACATGACAGCATCAAGGCTATCCATCAGCACACGTTTTTCCACATTCCTTCTCAATAGTATACTAACTGACTCATAGAGTGCATTCAAGACTGATTGGAGGATTAACTGAAAATAATATAATTAAATATTTTTATAGAGATATAAAACAACACACTATTTTTTTTATTTGACAAGTTAGAAGTTTGATTTTGATATTGATAGGAAGTAGGTAAAAGGCCACCCTAAAGCTATAAAACTTTTTTTACCAGCTAAACTTTGTGATACAAGAAAAATCATTAGCACATAAATAGTATCCACTTATAGAGAAAGAAAAGCGAAAAAAAAATTATGCCAGAGTGAAATATAATAATGTAATACTGTTATTTTTATTATATAATTTACAAATACCATTATTAAATGTACAGTGTGTTATATAACTAAGAAATATTTAGATGAGAGAAGTGAATTGATTTGTTTTATATGTAAAAAGTAAAAGTAAGTAGCGGCCCATTAACGTCCCACTGCTGGGCACAGGCCTCCTCGCTCATATGAGAGAGGGTTTTTAGAGCATAGACCCACCACGCTGCTCCACTGCGGATTGGCAGGCATAGTACACAAGTGCACTCTCTATTCCTTCACTCTCATAGTCCGACACGGCCGGAGAGAGATCAGGCCTGAGATCATGATGATGAATAAAAAACATTTTTATTAAACAGGAGTTTGTAGTTTTTAGATTAACTTATTTTCGTCAATTAATATTATTTACAGTTTATCAATTATTAACATCATAAATTTATTATAACATAGTAAGTTATTTATCACTTTTACCTCATTTTCATGTGAGCTGCCCATTACGTAGAAGAACAAATCTACATTGCTTTTATAAACACATGTGAGTCCATCCAGCATTGTGATCTCAGCATTGGCTCTGAAAATATATATGAGTCTGAATTTGACCTTATAAATTAACTGTAGAGCTTGCTCTACTATCACACAATGGTATTGGGTTTTGTAAATCTTGTGATGACAACAAGCATCCTTGTATCATGTGCCTAATGCATTGTGCCCACTACACAGATCACAGATCCTTGATCACACACATCAATTTACAAATGCATTAGTGTTTGGAGGGTACTACTGGAAAGAGCAATTTTAGCACTGTTTTCTGTTATAGAATTCTTTTTTTTTATATTTTTAAAGGTGGTATAGGAAATATTTGAAAAAAAAACCATCGTTTTTGCTTCTTTGCTATTCAATTAAGACTGTAACCCCATGTTAACTGGACAGGCTCAATCAGGGAAATAGCACACTCACATGTATTACCAATGTGTATAAGATAATGTTGCAAGTGTGACAGATCTAGAGACCAGGGTTTTGGTTTAAATAAGCTAATAAAACCTTTATATTAAAGGGATTTCTATAAGATCCATATAAAGAAATTTAGGGCAATCCCTGTAATAAACTGATAAACAAGTAATAATTGCTGGATCATTTATTTAGTGGATTTGTAATTTTATTATAAAATGATGCAATTTCAAACTCAAGTCTAGTTTGTAGAATATGCACTATATGTGTTATGCCATACTTTATAAAGTGTAAAAATTTATGAACTGAAAGTAATAATGCAGTTAGTAAAAAGACCTTGCAGCACAAATGGTGAAATGGAGTCCTTATCTAACATTTAACAAGCTATTGTGCATCATGCATCTTGAGTCCATCCAGAGGCATCATAATGGCACTAAAGGGAAGTCTCTAATGATCCTAAGATGAGATTTCATAATAAATGCTCTCTACATCTAATACCTAATTTGTATGTTATTTGTAAGTTTGATACATGATATTTGTATAAATACATAATTGAACAGAATGGTAATAAAAATACAGACACACCTGTGTGTTTTATTAAATAAGTTTTTTTCGAATGCCTTCTGTTCCTTTGATGTGGGTAAGATGTTTTTGTCATAGTACTTAGCCAATATTCTGTTACCTTCATTGTCTAGGATACACATCCCCTTCACAAGATATAAAGTGGGTTCCTGAAAGTTAAACAATGAAATATATTATTTCTTGTAATGTTTCATAATATAATTACAGCCATCTGACAGTACATGAGGCAGGTAAACTGATAGATACATATCTTAAAGATAGGTTAAGTTAAAGACAAAGTTGAAGAGTATACAAAGATTATTCCAGTAAAAATAAAACTCACATCCAATTACTGCTATAACAAAGTTAAATAGCATTCAAAACTATAATACATGTATAAATTTACAATACATACGAATAATTCTCCTTCCATTGTTGTGTGAACCATTATAGGTTGAATTAATTTTCAATTGTACTGCGGCGAGTTGGTAGATTTTAGAATTCAGAGTTTTAATTCTCACTGTCTTGAATAAACGGATTCCCTTTTTAATTGTTTCTATATGTAACGAACTACCAATATCGTGTGTAATGTATATGACGTGTGCAGTTCGTGTTTATTTTTCTGACATTTTTGACGCAAGTCGCAACGACTTCGCGTTTGACATATGATTTTTTATTCCTCCCTTTAATCAGAAAGGCAAAAGTTTCACACTATACAAAATAGTTTTCAGAGTGGCTTCCCACTTATATTATGTTAAATATGATTATAAAATATAGCTTTATTTCAATTTCAATGTCTAGAAGACACTTAATGTAAAATCTAATAAAATCAAATAGAAAATGCTTCAATATTTGATCTTAACTAGATTTGTACAATGCAAAATTTGCCGAACTTTTTTGCGAGCACATTTTTAGGCATAATTGACCGATGATTTTATTGATTCTGATATTAGTAATCATCACATAATCGGAATGTGGCGTTTTCCTGGAAACTTCATGATGAAAATAAATCTCCAAGTCATCAATTAAGTTCTTGTGGGAGCCAAACCAAAGTCGATGTCACCCTTTCGAGGAAAAGGGATAACAAACAAAATGCTCCGGTTCTGTTTGAATAAAATCCACCAGTGAAAAGTTTGAATAATACTCACCAGTATAAGTCCGTCGTCAAAATCGGTTGTGGATGTTAACGTGAACAAATTAAAAAATACTATAAACTGATTTTGTTATGTCGTGTAAACATCATATAATGTACTCAAAAGTTGTTTAACGTTACAGATAGACATGTATCAATTTTATTTACTTTTAAAGATTTAAGTATATATTTTCGTATGTTACGTAACGTAACGTTACGCGTTACGCGACGTACGTATATATACAAAAATATACCTACAGGCTGCGATATAAGTTAAAACTTTCGTTTGCTTCAAGTGTATACAGAGATACTCGTACACGTTCTTAAATTCCATAGCATCAGCATTTATAAAACTGTTTAGAAATGATTAATTTTAACGGAACAATAAAAATGTCTTAATATTTGCTTCCCTTGTAATTAAATAGAAAACTTTAGTACCAATTATTCCGCGCCATAAATACAGATTATTACGTACAGGAATAGATAAAATAGACGCGTTCCTTTTGATGTTACTGAATCAAGTTTCAAAGGAAAGCGAATATAACATGGATTTAAAGACATTCTATTCTATTAAAGTATATTTAGACATTAAAATTAATGATATATGGAAGTTTCAAATTAATTAGTTTAACTTCTTTGTCAAAAACAAGCAAATTTTAGTTTAAAACGCTTCTGAATTAAATTTATTGTTCACTGATGTAACGTGGCGCTTAGTATCTACAATAGATATATACTAAGACAATAACGCGGTCAATATTAGGTCAGAGTGTGTGTACTAACCTAACTAGCAAGGAATTGTTAATTGCATGTTCCACAAATCGCACAAAGTGTGGCATGTCCTTTGGGAAATAGGAGATCATGTTTGTATATTTCATCTGAATTGAAATTTTTAACCGAATTATGTATAAAGAAACTTTAGTTCATCGCGTGATAAAATATATGAGATATAAAGATATATACGTGGTCATAGGTTTAGTGGTCACCTTGTTCGGTTATAGTTGAGAGACCCTGGGTCGGCCGAATTGAAAAATCGATAGTTTTTGTTAAGAAATTCTCAGTATTTACCCTTAATTGGGAAGTGTGCGATGTGCTCCATCCCCGGAGCTCATAGAGGACGTTAAGCCGTCGGTCCTGCGCCTGATCTCTTTCCGGTCGCATAGGATTGCCGTCCCATTGGACAATACGAATGAAAGAATATAGCGTGCACGTGTGTTAGTGTGTACACTTGTGTACTATGCCTGCCAACCCACAGTGGAGTAGCGTAGTGCACTATGCTCTAAAAACCCTCTTTGCTATAAGTAAGGAGGCCCAGCAGTGGGACGTTAACGGGCTCCTACTTAACTTACCTTACTTGTTTATAGAGTTACTGCCTCATTGATCTTGTGATAGATAGTTATAGTCAGATTGTTCGGCTTCAGATCTTGGGATTGTGGGGTATCGAATCCGGCGATTTAGAATTGATAGTGGATTTTTTATTTAAGATATAGTCAACATATGCCCGATGTTAGGATGTTGGCGATATGCATTATTTCGAGGCCCGAGGAGCACTTTAAGGCGTCAGTTCTTCGCGAATATTCGGATTTCCCGTCCCATCCCACTATGAGAGTAAAGGAATAAACAGTGCATTTGTATCTATACGTA
Source organism: Elymnias hypermnestra (assembly GCA_015832385.1). Taxonomy (NCBI): domain Eukaryota; kingdom Metazoa; phylum Arthropoda; class Insecta; order Lepidoptera; family Nymphalidae; genus Elymnias; species Elymnias hypermnestra. The sequence continues at coordinate 57,106 of JACTOM010000924.1, read as the reverse complement.
CACATGCACACTATGATATCTACTACGCAAATGACTAATTTGTTTACGAAATTGGCCACCTAAACGAAAAGTGGCTAAAATAGGGTGTTGTGGATGATTCCAGATAAAAACAGTAAAACTTATTGATTAAGGATTGCTTATAAGATGATCTTTTGTCAAAAAGATATATACATATAAGTAATCACTAAGTTTCGCTTTCAAACGTATGCGCCTATTTATAGTTCAAAATTAATCATTGTGGTTGGCGAAGGAAAACATCGTGAGGAGACCTGTATATCTCTGAAGCAATTTTGTGGTATTTGTTGTCTATTAAATCGCTTGAGAACAATGTGGTCTAATCTCTAAAATACCTCACTACGATGAATGAGTATATCTGTGCCCAGGAATGCAATGTGAATAGGCTGTCACTTAGATTTTTTTTAGGCTACTATATACCTATATTTTATATACACTTTAAAGGTGACACGGCTTTTATGGCATTTAGCCGTGTTGGCAGAAATCTTCCATTAAGACTGTTATAGATAATATAGTTCCTTATTCCTTGAAATTGAAGCGAATTATTTTATGTATGTAGATAAATAAGGCCGAGCAAGCTTTTTACGTATTCAAAGCCACTAAGAAGTAGAACACTAGAAGTATTTTAGAAGTATCACAATCCACTACCATAGGATTTAATAGTGTATAATATAATACGCGTTTCATTGAAAGGACTATTCATGTCTTTGAAATGAAATGTATAACAAGACAATAAGTTTTTCCATAACACAAACATTAAAGTAAGATCGAATGTTTAACGCAAAACAAGTCATGAATGAGAATAACTAAGTCTATTATGAGAAGGGCCTGTAAAGTATACCTTCTTTATAACTCTTAATTGATACTTCCTTGTATTAAATATCGCATTACACCGTCTAATTGCTACCAAAATGTTTCAGAATACAGCATTAAATAAATTTCTGAACTGAAACGACCTCGGTAAACGATTTACCGACAAAAAAAGCTAAAATGGAGTATCACGGCCAATTATTGTGACCCCTGTATTAATTACTGTTTGAGGTATTCAGAGCCCCGGTTATAATTGTCAGTTATTTTGGGTTGAGTATTCATAAATTTCAGCGGACTAGGCTCATCTAAATCATTTTAACGCCAAAACCGACTTTGAAATGACGTCTCAGTGTTGTTTAATTAGCACGACACGAAAACGTTACGTCTTCTGTGATAATTTATAAAGTTGTTTGAACGAACTAATCTCAGCATTTAGAATGAAACGTTCAATAGCAGTCGGCGATCAGAAGAGCAACCAGTGTCAAGTGTTTCCAAAACGAGGACATATTATTGCTTATAACTTTCGGCAAACGTGTAAGTTAAACTACAATTATATAGGACGGGATTGCTCCTTTTTAAAATTTTAATACAAGAAATAAAAGCAAACTTATAATGCCATATTCTAGGGTAAAGAAGGTACAGAAATCATTTGCCGGGTTGAACATACACATTTTTAATGAGATACCGGAATCAGTTATGGGTTTACCTCTACTTATTTTTAAGAACTATGAACAAAACATCCTTTACAAAAGGCATATTATAATGTTGCAAATTATTTAAGCGATAAAGATGTTTGGACTTGATTCCAGTTGCACACAGAAACAATATGTTCCACATTGTAAACTACAAAACTATATTTAAAAGAGTAACCGCTGAGATTCTTGCCGGTTGTGTTCTTCTTAGCGGAATAGATTTGGTGGTGGTAGATTTGTTACCAATAGATAGATAGGATAGACTACTGACGATCCAAGAGTGAACCTACATGAATATGGAATATTGACAAAGACAGAATTGGACACTTAATTCAATATTTCTAAGATTATTTATATAGTATGCGTTGTCGGTTAAAACGGCAAGCCGTTTTCATTGCTTAGGCTTTGTCATTCACACAAACAATCGCGAGGAAATTACTGTAAAACTTGCGAATCCGTGGAAATATGGTCAATGACTACAGCTGTACTCTACAACTGTATATTATATTTTTTTCTGACTGTTAGTGCTTGACTGTCAACTGATGGTAAATGACGATACAGTCCACGTAACATAACATCGTAATGGAATCTTTTGCTCGACGGCACGTTTTTATTGGTAGCTGCAAGTCCAGACTCAGACAAATTAGAAAATGAAATTTCCTAAATTTTGCCTAGTCGTCAGTTGACCCCAGGACGTCTGCAAGTGAAGCTCGAACCATTGCACCAGCGAGGATGTTAAAAATGATTGCTTGAATGAATGGCTTCATATTTTTTTATTAAAACCAAATGTCTGAAGGTGTAAACCACTTTTCCTATGTCAAAAGTGTAGCACTGATAGATGTCACGCTGCAAATACCATGACAGCTGTTGAACTAATATTGAACACGCGGAATTATTCTATTTCCACGTCGTAAGCTGTTACAACGTGACAAGGATTATATTAATTATTAAATGTGGCTCTACTACTAGTTTCCTGTTACTAGATGATCTCTACTTATATCTTATTTCTCATATGAGTTGAACATATAACAAAAGTGAGTGAATGAACTTAGAAAATGTTTTTATATCAAATTTTGTCGCATAAGTTAAACAAAGGTATTTTCTTTACAATCCCTTCAAATCTGTTTTAGTCCGAATTTATGTAGTATGTGATGATGTTATGATAAATAAAGACATTTATTTTTAATAGGGTAAGATCAAGGAAGTTTATACGAACAAGTAATGAAATCTATGGGACTTGTTAAACTAAAGCAAGGAAGTCTCTATTCGTAAATACCCTATCAAATAAATGAATTTTATGTAACATTACCTTTATCAGGGCCCGAAAGAACCTTCGTAACTTTAAATTGTAAGTCTTTAATGTTATCATGAGTCATTCATTTAAATATTACTATAAATTGTTGTAACATATTACAATATAGCCACTACTATCAATATACACTATTAATATTGCATATTAAATTAATTTTACTTGTAAACCGACTTCTTTTACCAGGTATAGAACATAGGTTCCTTCTAACTTTTATTTGGGACTACTGTTTTTGTAAATTCTAACCTGAAACGTGATATTATAAAAGTACTAATTTATGTAATATTTTTTATTTATATCACTGATCGTCATAAATGTAAGTAAAAATGTTTAGTGTCCCAAAAACAAGTAAAGTACAGAACCATTGACTTTATTTGAAATTATTGTATTTAAATATAACACACGTTAAAAATGGATCGTTAAATTTAATAGAGGTATAATTTTATCTTTAAAATAATAATGCCAGCGCAAAATAACAACGTTGAACGCGTTGAAAACCGGTCATCTTTTATTATAAGCTATCTATTAATTTAGTCTATTGTGTCTTGAAGAATCATTCAATTGTACTATGTCACGGTACGGGACCGACTCAGCATTAGTCTTAGAGAGCCCGCCTAGTGAGTTTGATTCTCCAAAGGTAGGTTCTGTAGAAAGGTAAGTGGGACACTATTATGTCCCACTATTGGGCACGGATCATCTTATTCTTAGGAGGAGATTGCTTCGTTACGGATTGGCTGCACTTATAATGGGCAACGAAAAATTTGAAAGAATAGTTACGCATGTAAGCTTCTTTATTCGGCCAGATCAACAAGTTTTGTTTGACGGCCTCGCTGGCGCAGTGGTGCGAGTATTCGTTTTGCTAGCGGAGGTCCCTGGTTCGATCCCCGGTAGGACGAATTTAAAAAAATGTATTTCTTAATTTGTCTAAGTCTGGACTGGTGGGAGGCTTCGGTCGGGGCTAGTTACCGCCCTACCAGCAAAAACGTACCGCCAAACAAAGAAATTTGTGTTCCGGTACGATGCTGTGGAGAAACCGTAAGGTATATCGCCTTTTAACTGATTAGCGCGCTTCCATCTTAGACTGTATCATCACTTACCATCAGGTGAGATCACAGTCAAGCGCTAATCTGTCAGCAATAAAAAAAAAGTTTTGGAAAATACCAAATCGGCACCTGTTTTACCATGCTTGTTGTTGGCAATATTTCGCTATAGAAAAAATATAATTTACGAGTAATAAACCTGGAAAATAGTATATTTTGTACTTTACGCCTCAAAGATTTCTATTTCACTGAAAACTGCTGTTAATAACACGTTTATCTTATCATTTTCTTTATATTGTATATTTTTTTATTTCATATGTTTTGTGTATATGTATTTTTATATGTATCTATAGAAATATTGATATTTATGTATATAATATACATATTAACAAATATCTGATATAAACAAAAATTTCTTTTTATATATTATATTTAAGTTTCTGGCGCTGTTCTGCCCTATTATTTATTTTAGCCTGCTTCTTAACATAATAAAGTTGTCTGGAAGAGATTGCTTCTAGCAATAAGACCGCCTTTGCGCGCTATAATTATATTAATAAGTATCTTAGTTTATATGTCTTTTTATTTTGTGTGCAATAAAGTGTTCTCTCTCTCTCTTTCTTGGCTTGATTTGCTATAATCTGATAATTTATTTATTTATGCTCTTTACTAGTATAGTACAATAAATTTAACATTCAAAATAGAGCACGACTTGTTAAATAGTGTGAGGTACAAAAGGCGATTGATATTAAATATATTTAACTATAATTTAATATAATTAATTCAAATTAATAAATAATGTTATTTGCGCCGTCGCATCAACAGGTAAGTTACATTGTTGTATTGAGAATTTTTAAGGTTTTATAGGAATTATACGGATCTCTACAAGCTAGCAAATTGACGGGCGTCACAAATCGATTTTCGTCTCAATGACTTCTTAATTGTTACACGGGATTTTTATTTGTTGCACCATTATGGTACTTGTCTTTGATTTCCAGTTGATTGTGAGGATAAACGATACGAAAAATGTTTAATTATTTGATCGAATTATTTCAGTGTTATAACTGTTGCCAGGTTAGCGCTCTTACTTCTTAGACTGTATCATCACTTAAGATCATAGTTAAGAGCTAACATCTCAGCAATACAAAAAAAACCTGTATTTTTGAATGGATTACTTGTCTTACTCCCCTGGGTGGACGTACGGTGGCATTTCCTTTCGCATCTATACGTTATATAAGGACATTGTTACATCATTTTAGGCTTCTAATATGTTTACAGCAAAAGGTATATTTGTAAATAAATTTTTAATATTACGTACTGGATAAAAAATATTGCAATGAAAATTTTATTAATAGCAAAGACTGCTGGAGCAGTGCCATTATAACTGAACCTATTACAAGTTAACGAAAAAAGGTGGAAAATATACTAGTATTTTATTACAATAAAAAGACTATTTATTTATGTATTGCCAAGGAATAAAAGTAATAGTGTCTCGAATGTTAAAATGCATTGATACCTCATTTTTATCCCAAAGTATTTTATACACATGAGTCATAGGTATTTAACAGCGGACATGTTGTTTGAAAATATTATACAAAATTTATTATTTTGTAAAAAACCATATCGTTCTTCTCCACGATTGTACAATGTAGCGTGCGATTCGGTCATGGCGAATAGTGTGGGTCGACGACGCCGCGGTAAGTTTTAAGAAATAAGTTGTATCTATAAAAGTTTTGAATACTTTTATTCTAAATTAAATTATATAAAAAATTTACGCTTCAAAGTATTATCAGTCCAGCCCCTAGTCATGTAGTTCCTAATCTAATACAGCTATGATAGTAATTTATTTATAACCTTTAAAATTTCACTAAGGCTACACAGTTGCTCTTTTTTTGAAACAAAATATATGAAATTTAAATAAAACAAATTTAAAAAATACCTGATTATTGAAACAAAAAAATGCTATCCATTGAATTTGATATACTTATATCAGTAATTTAATTGATAATGCAAGTCTTCCGGAAACGTTATTTTTTGTAAAAACTCCTTCATCGTTTGCTAAATTATTTTTGTTTTGTGCTTAATCAGGAGAAAGTTCGTATGAAAGAAAAAAATACAAAGTTACATAGAACATTAGAAATTTTAAGAAAGCTATATACTATTGCAACTTTTCTACTGTAACCTTCTTGGTGCATTTGACAATTAAACTTTTTTAATGTAACCTTATTTGTGAATGTGGCCTAGACGAAGGTATTCTCTCTCTATATTCTTCTTATTTGTCCCAAAATTTCCCAATCCATTTATGATAAAAGTTGTAAAATGTAAGTTAATAAGTACTATCATATTTTTTTTACTTGATGGTGGCTTAACAATATATAAATTCAACCATTTATAGATGATCAAATTTAAATTTGTGATGTTCTCATAAACTGAACAATTTCCTTCGTGTCTTCTCCAGCAAACTTGACGGTGGCGAGATAATCTGTGCTCAAATGGCACACCTGAAAGCCATTCAACAAACAAGAAGATGAAGAAGTAAACTTATTTGACGGACGTTTGACGTAATCGTCAGTGATTGACAGATAGGCATTTATGCGTGTCTGTATGGTAGTAATGCATTTTTTATTCATTTAATTTCTTTTTAAAGGCAAAATTAAAAAAAAAATATTTTAGTACTCTATACTTCTTCTCTAACTGCCTCATTGGTCTAGTAACTGCCTCATTGGTCTGGTGGTTAGCATGTTCGACTACAGACATGAGGTCCTGGGTTCGAGTCCCGGGTCGGGCCAATTCAAAAATCAATATTGAGTTTTCTATTAAGATTTTCTCAATATTTGCCCGAAGTTGGGAAGTTGGCGGTGTGATCCACCCCCGTGCCTCGGAGAGCACGTTAAGCCGTCGGTCCTGCGCCTGATCTCTCTCCGGTCGTGTCGGATTCCCGTCACATCGGACTATGAGAGTGAAGGAATAGAGAGTGCACTTGTGTACTAAGCCTGCCAATCCGCAGTGGAGCAGCGGGGTGGCTCTAAAAAACCCTCGCTTCCCGGAGTGAGGAGGCCTGTGCCCAGCAGTGGGACGTTAATGTGCTGCTACTTACTTACTTCTTCTCTATACAAACTATAAGTGTGGCAAATTTCATACTCCTCCATCTACATATTATCTATATATTATAGACTGTGATAACATTCACATTATATATTGACGTTCGTTGTAATGTAGCCATTAGCGCGAGTTTTTCTTAGCCACAAAGCATCTAACTTACTAAGCCAATGCATAAAGCATTCCACATGTCTCTTAAGGCCAGTCCTCTATATTTTACTGGTCTGCAATATTTCATTATAGATCATTTAGACACAGCCGCGATATATAGGATGTTAATTTTATTAAGAAGAGTTTCAAAATGTTATCTCTCTCAGTGAATTTTAATACTTATTTTATGAGGAATATATGCAGGAACTCATCATTTACCATCATAACAGCCAGATTGCATCAAATGCTATAACCAAATATTATTTGAACCTAAAAGACACTTATATATATGTATCTCGCGCATAATGTAACGAAATATATTCTCTACCGTGTCATTAGAAGGTTCAATTAAAAACAGTACAACTTCTATTGTATAGTTCCCATACGGGAATCAACCTGTACATAAAATAAGGTAAGACACACATTAATATGATTCTGCCGTCATCCATCACAACCTGTACCGCACTAGACTATTTATACACTACTATAAACATCAAAATCATAAGTTTTCTTGTCACATGTATTTGAAATACGTTTACTGCATTCCAAAATATTTTTATCTACTGCAAATGGTATCTATATGTATATTAAGTGAAAATTTTGTATCGTCGCTTCAACCGATGGATGTCCACTGCTGGACATAGGTCTCACGAAATGATGCCCACAAGGCCCGATCTTGCGCCGCCTGGCTCCAGCGGCTACCGGCGACCCTCCTTATATCGTCGGTCCACCTTGTGGGGGGTCTTCCTACACTGCGTCGTCCGGTGCGGGGTCGCCATTCCAGCACCTTCCGGCCCCAACGTCCATCGGTTCGTCGGACTATGTGCCCCGCCCATTGCCACTTCAGGTTCGCGATTCGTAGGGCTATGTCGGTGACTTTGGTTCTGCTACGGATCTCCTCATTTCTGATTTGATCGCGTAGAGAAACTCCGAGCATAGCCCTCTCCATCGCACGCTGAGTGACTCTGAGCTTCCGAATGAGGCCCATAGTCAGCGACCACGTTTCCGATCCGTAGGTAAGCACTGGCAACACGCACTGTTCGAAGACTTTAGTCTTCAGGCACTGAGGGATATTGGACGAAAACGTCTTCCGGAACTTCCCGAACGCTGCCCAACCGAGTTGGATTCGGCGGTTGACCTCTTTCTCGAAATTGGACCTACCTAGCTGGACTATGTGTCCCAGGTATGTATACTCGTCAACAATTTCGAGTGTAGAGTTCTCAACGATGACTGGGTGGAGCGGAACATGGATATTGGACATAACTTTCGTCTTATCCATGTTCATTTTCAGGACCACCTGTCGAGAAGCTCTGCTGAGGTCGTCGAAAATTTTGTATATGACGTTACCTGTTTAGTTCTCGATGCCGCGTAAATATATGAATATCCGTTAGTTATTGAATTGAATTTTCGATTAAAGTCATAAGTCTATTAGCAGAAATACAAAGATACCATGAAAATGAGAACAGAAGATTATATACATAATAATTTAGGATTTTGGCGTTTGTGTTTGTGGCTGTGATATACAAGGAAATATATGTATATTGAATGCAATAAATGTATTTGACGTTGCATTTGAAATAAACAAAACTATATTTAAAAGAGTAACCGCTGAGTTTCTCGCTGGTTTCTTCTCAGTGGAACCACCAAACGGACAGACTACTTACGATACCAAAGTGCTTTTCAAATAGGTTCATATTTGAATAAAGCATAAATGAAATAAGTATACGTAAAGAGTGTATGCAATACAGTACCTAACACACTAGACCTTTTAATTTTCTCAAATTCTAAGCAATTTATTTTTAAGTCGCTTTTTTATAATATTCCAATAAATTAATCTCTGTTCCGCCCCCATCTCACCTTAATATAATAAAGATTACTTTAGAAAGTGATTCATTATTTAGTAGTATTCACACAGCTGTACCAATAATGTTATACTACTGCAATTAATTTTAATATTATATCAATCAACGATAAAAATTACAACATTATATGCACAATACACATTGATTAATAAGATTTCTGTATTGGTGGGATGGAAGTTTCGTTCAAGATTTTACAATAAAGATAACTTCAAAGTAGCGACATAAATGTCTTGATAAAAACACCTGTCATTTGCAAATTCGTAATAGAATGACATATTTTTTTACAAAATATGTCGACCTCGCAAAGTTTTTCTATTTCTGGAATGTATATTTATTTTTAATTTCTACCTTTACTTTTCATCACTCAAAGTGTCCTCTAAAGTAGCGAGCAAAGTGTATGTAACAACCTAATGAAATTCAGGCTATTCTCAAAGAATGGTAACATATTTTTTCAATCTGTAAATGACCCATTATTGTTATCCACAAAAACCTTTCCATTCGGAAATGATTTGTATTAACTTAGTGCGTAAATTTAAAAGTAAGTAAGTAGCAGCCCATTAACGTCCCACTGCTGGGCACAGGCCTCCTCACTCCGAGGAGCTCCACTGCGGATTGGTAGGCATAGTACACAAGTGCACTCTCTATTCCTTCACTCTCATAGTCCGATGTGACGGGAATCCGACATGACCGGAGAGAGGTCAGGCGCAGGACCGACGGCTTAACGTGCTCTCCGAGGCACGGGGGCGGATCACACCGCCAACTTCCCAACTTCGGGCAAATAATGAGAAAATTTTAATAGAAAACTCAATATAGGTTTTTTGAATTGACCCGACCTGGGACTCGAACCCAGGACCTCATGTCTGTAGTCGAACATGCTAACCACTACACCAATGAAGTAGTTTTAATTTTAAGCAGCGTAAATTTATTTAGGGGTAAATACCATTTCTACAATTATGCATTTGTGCCAGTAATCAAATGAATCTTGCTAATTGCCGATTACTTTCTGCAAAAGACATGAATTTTATGCTTTGAATATTTTAAACAAATTTTTCGATTGCTTAAAATATTAGCTTATGTAAATTTCATATGCTTATGAAATATTTTCGATATTACTGTTATGTATGTCACATAAATAAAGGATAATTAAATATTAATATCAGACAAATAAGCTAATGAATGGCTTGCTTTATATTTACCTATCAATAACCAATCGTAACAAAGAGCCAACAAAGGCACTGTGGTAAAAGATGGCCGCCATTATGTGTCAATGAGACGACTGATTGCATGTTTCAAATGTGTATTATGTAAGAACAATTGATTTCAGACTGAATTCATTTTATAAATGAACTGATTCTTGAAATTTTAATGATCTTGTTTCAGTACTACCTTCTCAATATATAGTTCCTGGGTTCAAGGTTCAAGCAGCTTTATTCCTACGTATATATTTTTGCTATTATGATACTGGTTTAAAAGTGCGGCTTATCATATGCTGGCTGTTCACCCCGGTATTACCCGCTTAGCTCTCAATCTCGTAGAAATTTTGAAAATCCTGTTCTTATGGAATAGCTACCAAGCTAAGCCCTGAAATGGTTGGAATTTATTTTTAATTCCAAGTTTGGATGTAGATTTTTAATCTTTGTTAAGTCCTTTTACTAACTTCGGGGCTAGCGACAGTGCGCTGCGCTCTGCCATCTGCTAGAACCAGTGGCTGTCCCGAAGACATGGAAAGGTGTCGTACAGACTGATGCAGGTGCTCACCGAACATGGTTGTTTCGGGAAGTAACTACATCATATTGGTGGTCGGGAGAAATTGCCCATCTGCCATGAGTGTGATTCGCTCGTCGACACGAGGCACCATACTGTGTGTGTGGGGCACACGGCGTGGGAATCTCAGCGGCATCTCCTGATCTCCTGGTATCGTTGATTGAGGGATACCTCTCGCTGACCAGCATAGTAGATGCAGTGGTTGCCAGTAAAGCAGAGTGGAGAGCTGTAGCCTTCTTTTGCAAGACCGTGGTCTCTCTAAAGGGGGCACTTGAGAAGGAGCGCGAGGTTGCTCCTGACGCTCCTGCAATCCATCGCAGAAGGTTGGATTGCACAAGCATGCCACTTGTGTCCCGCTTTAGGATGACGAGAGTCCCGGACACTCCCGACTTTTTTGATCAGGGTGCGTAAAAGTATTTCCCTTCGAAAGAAAAAGGCTTCCCTTTTAAGAATTCGATCCGATAAATAACGGATACTCCCATATTCACTCGAAATCGGAAATTGCTTGTATGACAGGACCGGAACAGCCAGTACGCTTATAAAGCGAAAACTATTGATTCATTTTCTAAAACATTGCCAGCACGAAAATGTGTGACAGTAACAAGTTTACAAGTCAATCTAATACATAAGCGTTTTCCTTTTTTTTAATATTACGGAATACTGGTATATATTTAATATTTATATCCACAATTTTTTATTGCAAATTATGTGTATTGTTTGGCCTTACATATATGTAGGCGCCTTTTATTATTTTAATTACAATAGTTAGAGATAAATATATCTTGATCTCGATTATGTATAAACAAGTACATATCCACAATATTTATATAATATTGTGGATTCTAAACAGTGTATAAAATTAATATATTGATGGTGTTATTTCTGAGGGATACTCGCGCGTAAATGTTAGCGAGCTATTAAAATACGTAAATACATTGGGTGAAAATCAATGTTGAACATATTTTCCTTCTAAACCACATCAAACGAAATTTTTCGGCGAAGTTTGACGTTTTCCGGAAACACTAAGCCGGCCATCTTGCCTGTGACCGGAAGTAGCCATTTTGAGGTGTCAGGGATTGAAATAGACCTAAAAAGTCATAGATATGAAAGACTAAATTAAAGGTTTATATTTTTTCTTGGAATATGTAACTTTATTTACATTTTAATGGATTTTTCTGGTGTTTATATTCTTGATATAAATACCACTTATGGGCATACGTACTGCAATTTTTGTGAGTTTCATTGAATATACTAAGGAAAGAGCGACCATAGGAAACCGTTATTTACACAAACAAAGTTTCATTTCATTTTAATAGTTATTTTGTGATTTTATGTCTACATTATTTGGTTGTACCCTTATACCATGACTATAGTTTTAATTACTCACTATTCTTGCACTGCTGATTAATTTTGTTATATAAAAAAGTGAGTGTGTACTTACTATGTACACGCGTTAGAAGTTGTACTTCTTTGGCGTAACAAGATAAAAATATTTTCAAAAAATTTGTCTTTCGCCTTATTCTACGTTTGTAGAGAAAACGATACTAACAATAAAAAAATAATTTTTCCCTAACGCGTCAAAAGAAATATAATTTAAAAAAAAGATTAGAAAAGCATTATATGCACTACACATAGTTAAATATTTAAATCATAATTAAAAACCACTATTAATTCTTATTTTGGGAAAGTATAATATTGTTGGTAAAATGATGCAAAGGTAATATGATTACGTAACGCCAAGACGAGACGACCAAGATAAAAAGTACTTCTCTTTAAAGAAAAAGAAACCCTAGAAGACCATTGGCCGACGTGTTCATGAACATGACAAATGTATTGTTAAATAAAGAAAACAAGAGTGTCTGGAAAGTAATGTTAAAGAAAGTCGACGGCTAGTTCCTATAGCTAGCTCCCATAAAGTCGGGGGATCAGTAGTAGTTGTTTTGTGTAGTATTGCATTTAAAATTCTGAAAAAAATCATCCTACAATGAACCATATTATTTCAGCAATTATTGAAATATTAATTCAGTATTTCCTAGAGCATTCGTAGTTCTATGGAGCCAGTTAGACATGTCCATCGGAAGCGGGCGTGGTGCACTTTTACAAAATTGCCAGATGTCTGTCTGTTTTCGTTTTTCGTCAAATATAAAAATGGAAAATACGATTTATATTTGTACAGGGTTCCGCATTTGGTAAATTACACGGAAAAGAATAGCGGGGAAAGTAAATTAGATGTTTTTTCGTTACATTTTGTTATCAGAATGAATTGAAGTTTAACGGTTCGGAAAAATGGTTTGATTAAAGTGATACTTTGCGTACATGGTAGCGGTAAAGAGTGGGCACTCAGAAATGCAGCAAAGGACAATAAGCTGGCGCCCATGGCTTGCAACAGCTGATGGTTTAGTATTCATATTGTTGCACATTCTTGCAAAATGACAGTTAAATGCCTACGATCCGGATAAAAGTTTTATTAGTATCGTGGTGTCATAAAACAATGCAATTTAATTTTTGTTTCTTTTGAAAAAAAAAATTTGGTCATATATACTTTTTAATAATGTTAGATATCAATTGAAACCTACAACTTACCTATTAATGATCTATGCATTCAGATATAGTTTGGTCGTTGTAACACCCAGGTTCGAATACCGGCTTAGTGCAGTAAGAAAAATTATTTTAAAGTATTTTATACACTATAGTGCCATTATCGCATTTAAATTATATTAATTTTATATAACCAAACACTTAACAATATGACCATAGCTACTAAATTATGAATTTAAAAAATATACGTCATAGATTAAAGAGGGGCGCTACGGAGGCGGGCAGTTTGTTGGCGCGAAATAAAAATGGCAATCCGTTACTTGTCATCGGAGTATATTAAATATAAATTTTTACAATGTGCAATGAAAAAATATGTGTCAATAAGAAAAAATATTACATAGAGTAAGTATTTTTGTGTTTAATTTACAAATAGAACTACAATAGTAAATAGTGGCGTCACGACTACAATAGTAACTTAGTTTTTGTCTAGTTGAATAAAATAAAAGTAAAGTAAAGTGTATTTACCAGTACATACTTGAAACTATGTATATTTTGTCAATATTTTATACTTTGTACCCTTTTTATTGTTAAACTAAGATCGTTTCAATTTTAAACAATTTGACTAAAATAAATCTGTTCAATAATTGAACAGTTTGTAACTTTTGTGTGAAAATCTAGTATCACTACATATATAAGATTAAGGTACTTTAAGTAGCAGTTCATTTATGTTCACTTCTGGGCACATACCTTCTCACTCATAATTTTTTAGAGCATAGACCCACCTCACTGTTCTACTACGGGTTATCAGGCATTGTACGCAAGTGTATGCGCTAATACAAGCGCACTCTCTGTTCATTCACATAGTGAGATGTGACGGTAATCCGACACGACTGGAATGAGGTCAAGCGCAGGGCCAACGGCTTAATGTGCTCTCCGAGGCACGAGAGTGGAGCACGCCTCCAACTACATAACTTCGGGTTGAACCCAGGGCCTCATGTCTGTATCAGAACAAGCAGATCACTAGACCAATGAGGCAGTTCGTGTATTAAACAAGCATATTTTTATTTAACTAAGGTTATACGTACCTATTTGGTCGCATACATTTAGATATATTCTCCTTTCTTATTATTAATATATTCATTCTTCTTCTAGTAAATGTCCACTCGCGGATGTTTTTCGACCAGGTTTTTCTGAAACCATCACCTCTTGTGCCTGTAACCTGTATTGCCAAGGTGAGTTATAAGACTTCATATCTCTCGTGTCTAAGCACGTATCTTATTGTTAGATATGCGAGTTTTCTTATATTGAAAAATTTTGGTATTTGTATAATTCACCATAGAGCTTCTAAATTTAAAACATTTTCCGTCTAGGTAATCTGAACCAATAAATAAAATTCGAGTGCATATCGATGCTGGAAAGAAAACACGTCGCATCTACAACATTGTTCATCAGAACAGATTGATTATAAAAAGAAATCCTTGCGTATGTATCGAATGGAGATTTTTTTTGCGGGTTTAGAAAAATCAATATATCAGTCCGTTTGTCTGTATGTTTGTTTATGCTTCTCTCTCAAACGGCTAAAACAAATTAGACAGAACTTTCACTGACAAATAGCTGATATTATAAGGAGTAACTTTAGCTACTTTTATTTAAGATGTAGAACTTTTATTTAAGAATAAGGGCATCTGGGCTATATATATAGCTAGTGATTGAAGAAATTAATAATATATTCAATAAGGAACTCTATACCCAAATCAAAGGAATAGGAAGTGATGACGGACACATCAAAGGCACGTCAGTATTGAGATCGATTGGTTATTTTGGATCAAAATCACACATTCAATCCTATCTGGGTTTATTTTATTTCCTGATTATACCTGGCTTTGATCTTGCTTCATAATAAATGGCGACGGAATCTAAGATGACAAATACGTCCATGCATTACTTATCAGTTATAAGTGTACTCCTATTTTATGTATAAAAAAATGGCAGAAACCCTTTTTTATATACATATTACTTACTTGTAACCAATTTTTAAAAAAGGAGGAGATTATCAATTCGTCTATATGTTATTTTTTTATGTTTGTTACCTCATAACTTTCAACTGGGTGATCCGATCTTGATGATTCCTTTTTTATATGAAAAGTGGTGCTTGTCGTAGGGTCCCATTTTTTTGTCGAGTTCCGGTGATGGTATCGTATGGTAGAAAACCGTATAAGTCCTAAATTTTCATTAAGCATGTGCGCGACGAATGGACGAATAACTTAAGATCATGCCAACCGATTTCAATGATCCGTTTTTTATTGGTAAGGATATACTTCAAGGGTTGTTTGATGACAGTTTGGTTAGGTTTTGATCATGGGATCCCTAACGGATACCGGAACTTTTCAGTTCTTAGGAGCAAATAAACGATATTCGCCAGATTTTTTTTGAATCTGAGTCACTTACCGTAAAGTATTTATAGTCAAGTGTTTGTCGCAGTTAAATATGATGATCAATGGAACTCCTCAACTTCAAATATAAGAATACGTAGGACTCTAAAATATAAAATGCTATTATTTTTTACCTTTTAGAGCATATGTCTTATTAAAATTTATATTTATTTATTGTAATTATTATAAAAATAAAAAACATGACCGACTGCACGTACGAAATCACAGGTCTCATTATCACGTTCCGAATGAGCCGAGCGTCCAGTCGAGAGCGCGGAACAAGCGATAGAGAAGCGCAATCTGCTTAATGCTATTGTATATTAGAACAAAAAAAAAATTGATAAATGTATTTTATGACGTTCACGTAAAATTACCGTCCGTAAACAAACTTTACAAACAACAATTTTTTGGCATTTTTTATGCAAAATGCAATGATTGTCATTGAATTGAAGTCGTTATTAAAAACATTAAGAATATTGATTCCGATAAATTAATTTATGCATTACTCAACACATTTTAATAGTTGTATTTTTTTGTTAAAATAAACATTTTTATCTAAACTACTATTATAAAGAAGAAACATTAGTGTTCTGTATGTACATATGTTTGTAACGTTTTCACCCATAAACTATTGGACCGATTTAAAAAAAAAATCCCAAATTAGAAAGCTGCATTTTCACTGAGCGACATAGGCTATATTACTTTCTCAAAAAAATAGGTATCCCTAATAAAAATGGATTTCTGTAACCCAAGGTTTGAACCAAATATATATGTCGCGTGCGCTGCGGAAACTATTGATGATAGAACAAAAAAATGTGACAAATAAATTTCTTTTCTAATATTATACAGAAAAGTTTTGCATTTTGAATTTTGTTTTTGGGTTTAACAATTTATTATAATGAAGTTAAAAATTACTGGACTCATTTAAAAAATCTTTCAATACGTGTGGAGTATTTTTTAATTTACTAATATTCGGGCGTTCTACGTAGATAATGTCACGAATTTAAAAATGTATTAGATATCTATCTTTTAACTATATACATAGCGATTACATATGGTTCCGAGACATGGCCGCTGACTATGGGGCTCGTAAGAATACTCAGAGTCACTTAACGGGCAATGGAGAGGGCTATGCTCGGGGTTTCCCTTCGTGATCAAATCCGTAGGAGAACTAAAGTCACCAACGTAGCCTACCGAATTGCAAAGCTGAAGTGGCAATGGGCAGGGCACATAGTTCACAGAACCGATGGACGTTGCGGCCCGAAGGTGCTAGAGTGACGGTCTCGCACCGGAAAACCCATGTCGATAGACCTCCTACCAGGTGGACCGATGACATCAGGCGGGTCGCTGGCAGTCGCTGGATACAAGCAGCGCAAGATCGGGCCCATTGAAATTCATTAAGAGAGACCTTTGTCCTGCAGTGAATGTCCATCGGTTGAAACGACGACGACGATCTATATATATAAAAGAGATATCCAGGTATCTATTGACTCATCACGATATCTCAGGAACCATAGGGCGTAGAGACTTGAAATTTGATAGGAACAGTCCTTTTGCCGAGTAGAGGTCAGCTATAAACGTATTTTACGAAATTCCGCCTGCAAGTTAATTGACAAAATTTAAAATTTTCACATAAAAAAAAAATCGAATTTCACATTTACAAGCTATATCTTTTATGGTACGTAAAACTTTGTCAGAATTATTTTTTTGACATGACGAATTCATTAAAAGTAAATTTTAGGAAATTCCAGCCTCAAAGGGCACTGCGGGTATGTTTCTTATTTGTAAAACAATTTGCCTAAATTAGTGAAAATGCTGCGAAAAAAACATTCCACGCAGACGAAGTCGCGGGTTCAATTAGTATTTATATATATTAATTGTTAAGTAAAATCTGTATATTGTTTAGTTCGTGTGTGTATTTAATAATTTGAAAGGAAGTAATAAAAATCTAAGTGAAATAAAACTTTTATGTTGACAAAATAAATCTTTAGTCCGACTTAGTAGACTTTCCACTACCACGAGATCGGTATCTACGCGGGTGAAACCGTGGGGCGTTGCTATATAATATATATTGCTATTATCTATCACTTGCTCATTAATTGATTACTGTATTATTTCCGTAATTTTTATGTGTTTATCTACTTCATTCAAGCGTTATTACCTATTCTTAGTCTAATTACTTTTAAAACCATTAAGAAATACATTTTTTTCTACCCGTAAAGTATTTCTTAAGTACCATTTTCCTGTCAATATAAATGTTACGTTTATAGCTACAAACATTATTTTCAACTGAAACAAATATATATTTAGGTATTTCTAAACAATCTCCGATTCCCATAGGTCTAATACAGGAATGGTAAACACATTATTATGAGGTTATTTGCAATTAATAACGGGTAATTTTGAGTTGAACGAGATTGAGACGTCACTTAGGATAGGATTGGCTGTAATAATTTACGCTAATGTATCAAATATTTCACACTAATAGATGCTTGCCGGATTGTATTGGAAACCAGTTAGGATGCTAGTCCATTGTTTGTGACGGCACGTCAAACCGTCGGTTACTTTTTACTAATATACATTTATTTTTTAAGTATTTTAAGGGCATGAGTGTAAAATTTTTACGGATGAAAGACGTCATTAGCGCCACGAAGATGTGCAGCGTTTTTAATGCTATTTTTTGTTCGGAATTTCATTAGATGTTAGCCCTACCGGCTTTAACACCGTAACCGGAAAGAGTTTATGCTAATTCGTTCAAAGTTTAGGTAGTTTTAGTATTTAAAATCAACATGTGGCATTTTAATTTGCCACCCGTCATTTAATCATTTAATAAAGTATTTCTCATAAAATAGAAATAGTTTATAAATCCTCTAAATTTTAAACTAAAAAAAAATTTCATTAATAATTTCTAATATTCACAAAAACCACGCGGCATTTTTATTTACAATTCACAATTTGGGATTTCAATAAATTATTTGTATTAATTTTCGAATCTTTTTATTGGCGGTAAGTCTCTGTGACGGCCGAAGCCTCCCACCAATGCAGACTCAGATAAATTAGACATACAATTTCTTAAATTTGCCCTACCGGGGATCGAACCCGGGGCCTCTGCTAGCAAAGCGAGTACTCCCACCGCTGCACCAGCCAGGCCGTCGCCCTAAAAAAAGTTGTTGATAATTATGTCTAGCATTATATAACGATAACAAAAATACTGGAGTTTCCTTGTTTCGAATAACCTCAAAAACGATTTTCCAAAATTATTTTACTAATAGCTCTCTCATCTCCAGCGAGTAGCATACGCTTGATATATATATTACAATATCTTTAATATTTATGAGAATAAATCTTAAAGTATTTGTCATCCTCCTCCTTTCAACCACCGTGTTTAATGGCATTTTATTATTTTTGAAAGATGAAGTGTGACGGCACTTCGATTCTTCATTCTCCATATACCTTAAAGTGACACTACAATCTTTTTTATTTATTTATTATGTAATAGTAATCAAATGCATTACAAATACAAATATACATACAGTTAGAAGTAAAAGGCCACTTAGTATTACACATAAAGAATAATAAAAAGAAGAAGAAAGATAAAAATGTAACGTTATAATACATGAAAGTGATAAAAAATAATAGTATGTAATTATAAATTCAAATCTGAAATATGTGTGTGCGCGTGTGCATGTGTGTGGGTGGGGAGTCTGTGTGTAAGCGTGTGTGTGTGTGTTTCTTAGAATGTATTTAATGCTTTAAGTTAATCAAATATATTCTCTTTTTAACCCACTCTTTAATTTATGCCAGAGTTCTACTAGTTTGTAAATAAAAATGATACATACTTATTTCATTTCTATTTATTTATTTATTAATAGACATACATTGATGTTATTGCAAATGATAATTGATGAACTAAACTAGCGTGAACTGTGTTTAGTTTTCATTTTCTTTCTAATTTCTAGCAATTACAATGAACCATATATCTACGAGTATACGAACATAATGATAACATTTATATTTTTCATGATACTAAGAATTTCGTTTACATGTATATCAAAAATGTCTTATGTGTAATTGTATTTCGGTGAATACTGTAATAATATATTCAAGTAAATCTTTTTTTACATCTCCTCACTTTTTTCGTCAATCTAACGCATGTCCCGTTACACCCGGTCACAGAGTGGGTATTAAGTGAAGGGCACTTAGCAGAAGAGCTAAGGCTACGAGTACTTATACTCGTATCGTGGTTTACATTAATTATTTTACATACCACAATGGCGATAACTGTTGTGGGCGGTTACGTCAAGCTATCAGGGGCAGAATCTTTCTACCCTACGTGTAATTCCTTTATTTTTCACTGGAACCACATCCCTGATACTCCTACGACAATCCATGCAACTGCCTCGAAATATCGACAAAAATCTACAACCACCATCGTGGCATATACCCGTTAACATATATCAATAAGCCACGAAAATTGAAGCTTAAAACAAAGTTTTTTAAGTGAAACTTCCTTAGGCGTATGAGGGTATTCATAAATTTTAAAATACAAAGTATAAAATAAAACAAAATCTAATTAATATTTTCTAATATTGACAAAAGCACATGGCATTTTTATTTAACATTCGTCATTTGAGATTTCAATAAATTGTTTGTATTAATTTTCGACACGTTTAATATACTAATGACAATTAACTTCCTAACATATCTCCCTTTTTCCCTCCCTCTGAGTGTCGGATATCTAACGTTTTTAAGATTTGTATAAATATAAACAAGACTTAGAAATTAGTTTGCCAAAGAAGTTTCACTTCTGACATGTGTACTTAGTACGCAGGCACTTTTAATTTTTTTTATTTATTATATAGTAGATGATAATGGAGACAGGTCCAACTCCATCGCGAGCTCGTGTAATTTTTCCGACTGTCACCGTAGGTTATGGCAGTAGGATAATTTAAAACACGACTAACGTACACTACAGCGAAGATGTCTGCCTCTAGATCAACAGATNATATCGTAGTTTTATAAACAAAGTTTCGCTTAAACTGTATTAATTACATAAATTATTTTACATACCACAATGGCGATAACTGTTGTAGGCGGTTATGTCAAGTTGTCAGGGACAGAATCTTTCTACCCTACGTGTAATTCCTTTATTTTTCACTGGAACCACATCCATTTTTCCTCATACTTCCACGACAATCCATGCAACTGCGTCAAAATATCGTCAAAAATACACAATCACCATCGTGGCATATACCCGTTAACATATATCAATATGCCACGAAAATTGAAGCTTAAAACAAAGTTTTGTAAGTGAAACTTCCTTAGGCGTATGAGGGCATTCATAAATTATAAAATACAAAGTATAAAGTAAAACAAAATTTAATTAATATTCTCTAATATTGACAAAAGCACGTGGCGTTTTTATTTACAATTCGTCATTTGAGATTTCACTAAATTATTTGTATTAATTTTCGACACGTTTAATATATTAATAACAATTAACTTCCTAAATAAATAAATAAATAAATAATCGTTTATTTGGGATAAACAATTAACAAGATGTAAGATACAAGATATCCTAACATATCTCCCTTTTTCCTCCCTCTGAGTGTCGGATATCTAAAGTTTTTAAGATTTGTATAAATATAAACAAGACTTAGAAATTAGTTTGCTAAAGAAGTTTCACTTCGGACATGTGTACTTTGTACGCAGGCACTTTTAATTTTTTTATTTATTATATAGTAGATGATAATGGAGACAGGTCCAACTCCATCGCGAGCTCGTGTAATTTTTCCGACTGTCACCGTAGGTTATGGCAGTAGGATAATTTAAAACACGACTAACGTACACTACAGCGACGATGTCTGCCTCTAGATCAACAGATAAGGAATATTAATGGTTAATGAGGCTGTTATTGTGGAAAGAATTTAGCTTGGGACGATGCCTTTAGTTCACTGCTGCTTACGCAAAGAGCATTACTCCGGTTAATTAGTTGGGAATAGAATTTCGAGTTTTATTTCGACCTCGCTAGCGTAATGGTGGGAGTAATCGCTTTGCTAACAGACTCCACTGGTTCGGTCTTAATTAGGGCGAATTTAGACAATTGCGTTTTCTAAGTTGTCCGATTCTGGACTGCTCGGAGGCTTCGGCCGTAGCTAGTTACCAATCTAACAGCAAAGGCGTACTGCCAATTAGAAAGAGAAAGCACTTTATTGCAGACGAGGTAAAAATGAAGAGACATTTTACCTAAAAGACTTATTACTATAATATGACTGTGCAAAGGCGGTCTTATTGCTGCAACCAATCTCTTCCAGACAAACTTTAAACGATGAGAAGCTGAATAATATAAATAATATGGCAGAACAGTGTTAGAAATTTAATTAATCAAATATTCCGGGGTACGATGATGCATTGAAACCATAAGAGGTAAATTGCCTCCTACCAGATTAGTACGCTTCCAACTTAAACTGTATCATCACTTACCATCAGCTTTGCAATAGAAAATTGTATTAAAATGAATGCGAGTTATTGTTAAATTGCAGGACCCACAATAAAATAAAGCAACCATAGATTATAACAAACGATTGCATGGCAATAAGTGTATCATCACTTATCATCAGGGGTGGTCACAGTCAAGCGCTAAACTTATATATAAGCGCTATACTTATACTTGCTATAGCAATAAAAAACATTTAAGCTTTCTATATTTCATTATTTTTTTCTTATGAGTATATTTTAAAGCCTGAATGTGATATCGTTTAATAAGTAATGTAGCTACCACCTTATGATAACCTTGTAAAAGTTTTATTTTTTGTGACAGCGTTGATTATATTATCACCTGATGGTAAATGATGATAAGACAAACTTGGGATATACCTCTTTTTATCTAGTAAAAGTTTATACGCATTAAGTAACATGTGAGTTCGTTGGAAATGCATACCTTTGATTTTAACGTGACCATATACAATTTGGTAAAACAACCTCTAAATTACAAAAAAATAAATGTGAGAGTATATTAAACCTATAACCAAGCAGGTGTTGTGTTATTCAAAAATGAAAATACAACACATGTCTAAAAAATACATCTATAAATAGTGTAATTTACATTAATTAACAATACTCGTAAAATCTTAGCCGGATGAAGAATGTTACCAAATATTTAACTAATACACGAATTTATTATGTCATTTGTTATCGACATTTTTGACATTTACAAAATAGAAAGACAACCCGCGTCTTTGCTTACCTAAACGTTACATTTTCTATCGTCGGCGTGGAATAGTCTTGTTGGATATGATTTAGGCTAATTATTTTACATAAAATACACTCACGTATAAGTAATGAGCTCCTTGCAGTGAAACAATGCAAAGAGGATATTGTCCTTTCTGAGGCTCTAATTTCTAGTTGCGTAGTTTGAGCGTGAAGACAGAGTTACTTTGGTGTCTATAATATTAGTAGACTGCCTCATTGGTCTAGTGGTTAGCATGTTCGACTATCACGGCTGCTTACCTGTGCAGAGCAGCCGCGAGAACCAGAGGGAATCACCAGACGCTGACGAGATGAGGAGGGTCAGGGTTCTAGCTAACAGAGCCTTGACCCAAAGATGGAAGGAGGATCTCGGGTCCCCAGTAGCGGGCGGGGCCATAATAGGGGCGATCTGCCCTCATCTTGACAAATGGCTGGATAGAGAGCACGGATCGCTCTCCTACAGGTTGGTACAGGTGCTTACCAGTCATGGTTGCTTCGGCAAATACCTGTACCAAACTGTTGGCTGTGAACCGTCGGCAAGATGTCACGAGTGTGGTGCCTCGTCAGACACAGCAGACCGCACTGTGGCAGAATGTCCCGCTTGGGGACCTCAGCGGCTCATTTCGACGTCGCTGATTGGCACAGACCTCTCACTGGCAAGTATTATAGAAGCAATACTTACCAGTGAGCAGGCTACGAGAGAGGTTGCCTCCTTTTCCGAGATTGTCATCTCACTTAAAGNATCTCTCTCCGATCGTGTCGGATTATAGTCATATTGGTCTATGAGAGTGAAAGAATAGAGAGTGCACTTGTGTACTATACCTGCCAATCCGCAGTGGAGCAGCTTGGTGGGTCTATGGTTTAATAACCCTCTCTCATATGAGTGAGGAGGCCTGTGCCCAGCAGTGGGACGTTAATGGGATGCTACTTACCTATAATATTAGTAAGGATTGTAATTTTATACCTTTAAGGGTAAAAGTTTTTGAGTGTCATATCTATTTATATCGACTACCGGTACATCCATGTGTTGAAATGTTTGTATGAAAACGGCATAAACTATCAACGGCGAGTATATCACTCACATGCGATTTGCCGATGATATAGTCATAATGGCATTGACTTCGAAAGATCTCAATACAATGCTCGATGATCTCTGCAGAGTGTCCCAACAGGTGGGCCTTAAAATAAACATGTATAAGACAAAAATCATGTTGAACATCCATTTTTCGTCCCACCCGATCGTCGTTGAGAAGTCTGCAATCGAAGGTGTAGACGAGTACATTTGCGATCAAAAGAACTCAAGCGCCGAATCCAACTTGGATGGGAAGCGTTCGGTAAACTACGGGGCATCTTTTCATCCGCAATTATTCAGTGCCGGAAGACCAAGGTCTTCGAACAAGCCGCTGACTATGGGCCTAGTAAAGAGACTCAGAGTTACTCAACGGGCAATAGAGAGAGCTATAGCCCACCAGGTGGACCGATAATATCAGACGGGTCGCCGGCAGCCGCTGAATACAAGCTGCGCAAGATCGGGCCTAGTGGAATTCATTAACCTTAAAAATAACAAAATAATAAAGATACCTTTGTCCAGCAGTGGACGTCCATTGGTTGAGACGACGACGACAACGATACCTATTTACATCGAATCAACAGCCTAAAAAATATTTTCAAGATGCTAGCTCTAAAAATTACAACACTTACATCCCTTACGATTATTTTTTGTCATTAGCCATTCTCATGCTTTAGACCAGTGATTACCAAAGTGGTTCAAGTGGACCCCCAGGTGTCACCGAGAGACTCGATGGGGGATACGTTGGCATGACAAAGAAACAGGGGTGTACAATTAGTTGGCTGGGGTCTATGAAAATTGGTCTTGGAGTTTTGGAAATATGGTAGGGTTCAACCTGCAGGGGGTCCACCGGATTCAGGAATATTCTATGAAAAAAATAGCTTGGGAATCTTTGTTTTAGACTATACATGTCCCAAATCTCATCATTTAAATCTGCTCAGTAGTTTAGACGTGAAAGCGGGACAGACGTAGTTACTTTCGCATTAACAACCAAGGATTTCTGATCTCAACTATAATATTTTACGGACTTTGGCGCGAAACTGCGCGGTTTGATCGCATGTTTTACTAAAGTTGAAACATTCTACAATTATCATTCGGCTTATATATTTATAGATTCTAAGTCGTTACGAAGTGCCAGGTCAGCTAGTTTTATATAAAAATGCAAAAATTTTAACCCACACTGCAGGTAGTAGTGAGTCAAAGCCCCTAACCTTTTGTTCTATGAGTCAGGACTGTGCCTAGCCTTAAGACGATTATAATTGTTTACTGCTTTAAATTGTTTCTGTCCTTTAGACCACTTTAATCACTCATAACGACTTGAAATTTAGCAGTAACATCTCGTGGAACAACTAATACACTATAAAGAAAAAAACACTACTACAGCATTTTTTCTATGACCTATTTGATATAGTACATTGTAGTATTATAATAATTACCTTTGAATGTAAGAACAGCCAGTGAGATTTCTTTTCGACAACACAACAGCTGTCACTGGTCAAATCGGCTTGATATCTGGGATCAGTATCGACAATAATTGCTATTGTTGCGTTGCGATCGCTTCTCAACGGGCGATTTCGAAGTGAAGACTTAGGAAACTACGTTACAGTATTCAAAATCCGGGTATTTTTGTTAAGGCTTGATTGTAATCTCAACAAATGGCAAACGAATGGTGATGTAATGAAAATGTACACAGCATTGTATATGATTATATTTTTTTGTTGAGCTTTGCTGATACGGTGATAATTACAGCCGATGTCTCTTCCTCTTCCAGTTGTAGATAGACTAGAGAACTTTTTTGTTCAGGAAATCGAACATGGCATCTCTGTCAATAATACTCGCACCAATAGGCCAATGAAGTCCTCATTTTTGCATTGTCTTCTGAATAATTAGGGTATTATATATTGATCTTATTGTTTCAAACGACCCAATTTTTGTGTTTTCTTTGTGTGAACAGCTAAAGAAACATTCAAATCAAATCAAATCAAAAATATCTTTATTCAAGTAGGCATGTTACAACACTTTTGAATCGTCAAATTATATTTTTTTTCCACACTCTGATTCTAATATACATCTGATGACGGTACTCAAAATCGGCTTAAAATCTAAAGTTACGAGGGTTCCTTCGCGCCCTGATCCGAGAAGAACCCACAACAAACTCAGTCGGGTATTTTTTTTTTACCATCATCATAACAATAACAAATTAGTTTACTATATTTTAATTATAATTAGAGCAATTTGTTCACTCCCAAGCGTTTCTATCGTCTAGGTAATCTTGCAACTTATAATATGATTTTTCTATCAACTTTCTTTTAACAAAGACTTTGAATTTATTAATTGACATCTTTAGAACGTCTTGTGGGAGTTTATTATAGAAACGTATACAGTTACCCTTAAATGAGTTGTTAATCTTATGCAGCCTACTAGAATTTATAACAAGTTTGTTTTGGTTTCGTAAGTTAAATGATGTACATTCACTCTTTTTATTAAAAGAGTCAATGTTTTTATGTACATACAACAAGTTTTCTAATATATATACGCAGTGAACTGTCATTATGTTAACTGCCTTGAATTTGTTTCTTAGCGACTCTCTTGGACCCATATTGTAAATCGCACGAACGGCCCTTTTCTGCAGCACAAATATTGCATCTATATCAGCAGCATTACCCCAAAGTAGAATACCGTATGACATAATGC
>JACTOM010000924.1:0-30132 GCA_015832385.1 Elymnias hypermnestra | reverse complement strand
AAAAATCAATATTGAGTTTTCTATTAAGATTTTCTCAATATTTGCCCGAAGTTGGGAAGTTGGCGGTGTGATCCACCCTCGTGCCTCGGAGAGCACGTTAAGCCGTCGGTCCTGCGCCTGATCTTTCTCCGGCCGTGTCGGATTCCCGTCACATCGGACTATGAGAATGAAGGAATAGAGAGTGCATTTGTGTACTATGCCTACCAATCCGTAGTGGAGCAGCGTGGTGGGTCTATGCTCTAATAACCCTCGTTCCTCAGAGTGAGGAGGCCTGTGCCCAGCGGTGGGATGTTAAAAGGGCTGCTACTTCCTTACTTTTTACTTGGATAATTGCTAGGACTGTATTCATAGCTTACATTAAATAGATGGTACAAAGTTCACTTGGTCGTCCAGTATAATATCATTTAAATTACATTTTTATATCTTGATGCTCTTCTAGGACTCTTTTTGTTATAGCCCCTAGCAATCTAGGGCTCACAAAAACTTTAATAAATAATTTAATTTAATTGTTTGTCAGTAATCATTGCTACAAAATTTAAACGTTTTGGCAATTGCATTAATATCTTTAATGACTTTGTATATGTGCAGATTAAGTTATAATTGTGTTGTTATATTAAAAATTGAAGTAAAGTATGTATTAAAAGTAAATTCTATGTTTAGATAACATAATAGAGGACAGTAACAAGTCTGTATTTTATAATATCTATGGATCGGACAACTGAGTCAAGAATGACGCAGCACAAGCGGTGGGCCTCGCGTCAGTCACTGCAATCTGCAGAACAAATACTACTAGATGAGACTATTACTTAAATAAATTAATTTTACTCAAATAAATTACGCGTATAATGCATATATAATGAGTATATAATGAGCACGAGCTTATTTTTCAATGTATTAGTAACGAATTTGTGCAATAAAATCTAAAAGTTGCACAAATGAAGATTATAATTAGAATAACGCACACTACATATATGGTATTATTTTCAATCGACTATAAAACTCAAATTGATATTTATTATGTGTTTTCTCATAACTTTTTAAAATGAAACTATTTTGATGCTTCTTTTTTATTTGAAAGATGGCGCTTTTCATGTTTCTTATCCATATATTACTTTTTCTGTTATCTTTAATAATGCTTTCATTATATTCGTTTACATTTTTTTTAATTTATTGAACATCAACAAAATACACATTACATACATTATCAAACTTTATTCACAGCTTTTTTAGCTTCATTTCAGTCTGTTGTCTGTTGTCTGTCCTCTTTTCGCTGTGAAATACGTTTTGGTGCATTCCACTCTGACATTTCGGATTAAGCTGACTTCAAGTATTCATCATCAGTAATTGCTGTGATCCACTGGCAGTGGGAATCACTACTTCTGGTCTCCAGCCATCCTGCTTCGACAAAGAAGAGAATTGTATATCAAGATAAGAGTTCATTAGATGAGCTCTTTAGAACTGGGTTAGGAAGAAGCCGGCAGAACAGACTATATAGTATTTTTAACTGGCACCGTACTTATTTTGCAATTGATCACGGTCGACCAGATTTACCCTCTTCTGAAACAGATAAATATAAAAATAAATTACTTTTTTCATACCTCATCTAGCTGCTATACTCTGTGTAGTCAAACTTTTTCTATGATAGACGGACAAACAAAGAATCGCTTGTAATGATAGCGGTTGATATTATCTGTTGTCGACAGCCGATGGCGCTGACCTGTCTTGAGAACTAATATTACATTTAGTAATTAAATTCTTTAAGAATCCGGCATTCTTGGAAATAACAAGTTAGAACATCTAGATTTTAGTTGTGATCATGATTGATCTTCCATTCTTATATAAATACAACCTCCCTTTTACATTACAATAAACATTTAGTTAGCTTATTATTCGAAATAAATACGATTCTATGCCTCAAGTTGGACTAGGTATTGAAAATTATATCAAAATCGGTTAAGTAGTCACGTACTGTGAGATCTCCGAGATCGGTTTGAAATAAAACTCGGCACTAATATTGATATGGCGACGTATACTCTTACTAAGAACGGATTTCTCTATGTTCCGTCGGAATCGGGAACTGTGTGGTTAACACGAATATGTTTTTTTGTGTGGACAAGTTGGATTGTGTAATGTCACCTGGTGTTAAGAGATGTAACGCGCTATTCTGGTAAGAGGTAACTTACCTTTTACAGTATTGGAATTCAAATTTTTTGCTTAGGCACATCTTTACTGGTAGTATAGTCATTTGCCACGGCTGAAGACTCCTAGCAGTCAAGGCTCAGAAAGAGTAGGAAATACAGTTGTCTTAATTTGCCTTACCGATAAACCTAGGACCTCAACTAGCACCACTTCACCAGCGAGGCCCTTAATGACGGATAGTAAAGAAAATGAAATACAGGAATAATACATTTACAAAAAAGAAATTCTGTACACATTTTAATTGAAATTTTATTCTCAGCGGGATAATATTAATGGTTGCTTTAAAATCCGAGTACATTTGTCATTCATATAGCCTTCAACTGCATAATAAGCATCCTTTTGATAGTTTTTTATTTTCAAAAAGAATAGAGGGAAACTATAATCATATCAGGTTGCATAATGTTTGAATGTACGTCTATGCAAAAGCACTGATAATCCAACTATGAAATGATTTAGAGTGCATGTCAGACTGACACAGACACTGTTCCACACCGAGAGCTTTTACATAAGTACAACGAATAAATAACCTTTAAAAATTTACACTGACAAAGGAGAAAGTTAAAATGTTCATTTTTTGGTTAAATTAACTTAATAAGATGCTGTTATGTTTACAATTCTAACTTTATTTTTGCGTTAGATTGAAATATTTAATGATGTCTTTAATGAAGCAATTCCCTTTATAGTTGAAGGAAAATCTAATTTATTTTTGGGTAATTATTAAAAATCATGTAGTCTGCGTTCTGTGTATAATAGTCTGGGTTCTGGGTTCATATATGAAAGATAAAAAGTATATCTATTTATGTCTGTTGTAGTTATGTCTATGAAACTATTAAACCGATATGCTCTGCAATATTTATATATTAATACGTGAAGCAAAGCTTTTAAAGAGAGAAGTATGAAATTTCCCACACTTATAGATTATAATACACTATTTTTATAAAATTAAGCAAAATACTTTATATAAATAAAAATGACATTACTTTACATCCACGCAAATAAATTCTTCTGCCAATCGCTGACAATTATGTCAAGCGCCGTAAGGTTACTATAGTTAAGTTTACTTAAAATTTCTGATGTTTTACGTAACTTTGTTAATTTTTTTCTTTCATTCTTCTCTTGAGCATAAGACAAACAGAAGAACAAATAATAATCGTAAGTGCAACCGTGCACGAGTGTTGTTTGACATACGTAAATAGGGGCTGATTTTTATATAAATATAATGTTGCAAGAACTTTTTGAGAATAGTATTTCTCAAAAGAACCTTAATAATGTTCAAACTTATTATTTAAATTAATAATAGCCGAATTTCCACCTCTGACTCACATTATCTAACAAATTTTATTCTCTCCACTATTTAAATATAAACAACTTGCACTACACTAATAATTACGTTACTATTTGAATTTATACAACTTAGCATTACTTCTCTTAAAACAACCACTTCACGAGACAGCTCGAAAGGTCTTAACAAAAATTATTCCGTTTGTTTTTGTTACTTCAAATTGCATAACATTTCGTACAATTGCACAATGTTTTTGGTATTTTTAAGTGTTGCCACTAATAACACTCAATAACTCCCACCATTCTGTAGTATAACATAGATAACACTAGTTTTATTACGCAATAGTGCAAAGACGGTTTTAGATCACTTGTAGTTGAGAACTTCAAAACAATTTACGTTTGATTTGAAATTTAGCTTCTTTTCCTTGTATTTCCAATTACTCCAAAATTACGCGTGTGAATATCAAATGTGTTCTGAATCTGAATTTAGTTACTTTTTTTTACATAAATAAAAATGTATGTTTGGTGTATCACCTGCTTTACGCCCCGGGAACACCGCCGCCCGTAGTCGTAGTAACAGACGGGCCAGCTTTGACTATCGATCCCATTTTTAGAGATGTAAATTTTCACATAATTAGGATATCGATGTACGCTAATATTAATAAAATTACGAGAAACTGTGTCCTACCTTAGATTGTGTTATAAGAAATATTGTTATAGAAATATTTTATCAAGTACTATAACACCAATGGAAAATATCTATGACATGAGAAACAACACTTATTTTTGAACTATTTTATTAAGCATTAGTTTTTGAGTCTTGCGATACAATTGTCTACCAACAGTAAACGTTCTTTTACAGAACGTGATTGGTAATTGCCATCACTCATCACATGCATAAAATGAAATTTACAAGTTTTGCCAACTCTTTCGCATTCCAACAACATTGGCTTCAAGTGGACCATTACTACAATTTGTAGCCAACGTCTGACTGTACCTAACCTATACCATAGTAAATTTTATCTATGGAGATTAATTATAAGCAACACCTGACTTCTACCTCAAAACATACACCGGTGTATGTAATGACCGAGTGAAAATACATTTAACTTTACCAAATTCTACAATGTTAACTAATAGTTCATTACAATTAGTTATTTTGGATATCTTGGTTAATGTTTTTGCGTTTGTGATCAAGCACGATAATATTGGGTTGCTTTCACAATGACTACAAAATCTAAAAGTGATCTAAGCCAATTCGTCGTCGACATCGACGGACGTCCACTGCTGGACAGAGGTCTCAAGTAATGATGTCCACAAGGCTCGATCTTGCGCCGTCTGGCTCCAGCGGACCGGCGACCCTGTTGATGTCGTCGGGCCAACTTGTGGGGGGTCTCCCTACACTGCGTCTTCCGGTACGGGGTCACCACTCCAGCACCTTCGAGCCCCAACGTCCAACGGTCCATCGGACTATATACCCCGCCCATTGCCACTTCAGGGTTTCGATTCGTAGAGCTTTGTCGGTGACTTTTGTTCTGCTACGGATCTTCTCATTTCTGATTTGATCACGTAGAGAAGCTCCGAGCTAAGCCATCTCCATCGCCCGCTGAGTGACTCTGAGCTTTCGTATGAGGCCCATAATCAGCAACCACTTCTCAGAACCGAAGATCATCACTGGCAATACGCACTGTCCGAAGACTTTGCTCTTCAGGCACTGAGGGATATCGGACGAAAATATCTGACGTAATTTCCCGGACGCTGCCCGACCGACTTAGATTCGGCGAATGATCTCCTTCTCGAAATTGGATCTACCTAGCTGGATTATATGTGCCAGGTATGTGTACTCGTCAACAATTTCGAGAGCTGAGTTCTCAACGATGAGTGGGTGTGATGGTACGGATAATAGACATCATTTTCGTCTTATCCATGTTCATTTCGTATGAGGCCCATAGTCAGCGACCACGTTTCGGAGCCGTATTGCTGAGCCAAATAGGCAGTAATATCTAGTAATATAATAAACTCAATTACACGAAATATCGATACACGACAAAATATAGACTGGCGCATTTCTATTAAAACTTTGATTCGTTTTTGATAATTAGAGGTTTCAGGAAGGGCTAACATTATTTCTGATGCGGGATTACATATATCATAATTTCCGTTTAAACTGCCATTTAACTATAATTAAATAATGGAAAGTATTTGTAAAATTAAAAAGAGGTGTGACGCAGCCGTACATATTATAAAACAAGATCCCAACAACCTGTTTGTCTGTTTGGTCTGTTCTTCATAAAATCCAAGCTACTGAAGAGACTTCCATGCTGTTTTCACCAATAGATAGAGTGATTCTTGAAGAAGACTGATATTTTTTTTCAAGGTTTTACGTAAATTTGTTTAAATAAATTAAATCATATTACAAGTGTCAAAAAAATTAGGCCACCTAGCAGCTTTTATCGAAAACACCTTAGAGATATAACAAAGCAATGCATGTTAGGATATTATAATTGGTGGTATGTTTTAGAAATCAGTGGAAACCTTTCTGGACCTTCACTGACGCATAATGTGTGAAATTGTAATCTTATTGGACTACGAAAGTGAAGGGGTAGATGGTATATTATAATATCGCTTGCTAGGTGGTTAATCTAGAATCAGCCACCATTTCTGTTTGTGAAGAATTTATTATATGTATTAACACACTTGAAGCTAGCTTACTTATTAGTGGTAGGTTGGTAACACCGCGGTTAAAGAGACCACATCTAGTCTTATTAAAAACTGCGAAATTACTGGGAATCAAATCCGTTTCTTCTGATACTGAAGCGATTACTCCCACAATTACAACAGTAAGGTCAAATTCCAGTTATTAAATCAAAAGAGAAAATTCAACCGCAAAATTTGCCATACGTTTTAAGTGGTAAGTTAATTTCTTTAAAAAAATACATTATTTATTTATGCAACACTTACGTTAAATTTATAATAAAACCTTGTAAATAAAAGACACCTTGTCGGTTAAGGGAATCTAAAATAAATTAAGGCAGAAATAAAAAAAGATTAGTGTTTTTGTTGATTTATATTCTTAATGACAACGGCAAAGGTTTAAGACATTAATGTGTAATAAAACAACGTTACAACATGGGGTCCAAATTAAAATTATCCCTAAATCATGATATCGACAATATTTTTATTTAAACTGCTGTAAAAATTTCTCTTCAATAATAATAAAAGGGGATATAATATAGATAAATCATAAAAAACATCCTAAAAAGCGTATGATATTAATTAGTTAACAAATATTAAATATTGTCACGGACTAGTTAAATTAGATGTAGTGAAATAGACTGTTTAAATTGTATGGTACGTTTTTATCAAAAGACAAGAATTCATATTCTATAAAGAAATTGGAAATGGCAACTCCGAATTTGAAATGAAAACGCCGACGTAGCTTATTTGATTACAGTTTGGTGCATTTAATATAAGAATTTTTAAATTGAAGGTGACTTCAGTTATTTAGCTTCGCTACAAATTTCATGATTCTTAATAGATGTCCTTCTCAAAGATAAAACTTGACTCTTAAGGAGGATGTCCAATAAATTTTCAAAACTTTTATACTTTATATAGTTATTTCTTTGCATTTAGACAGCAGAATAGTTGCAGATATTGCAGAATGTTGCAACTTTAGTAAAAAATGTAATCAATACTTAACAGCAACAAAAAGAATTCCTTATAAAAAACGCGACCTTTACCCACAGCTTCCTGACAAGGTCCATAAAATATTATTGTTGCGATCAGAAATTGTTGGTTGTTAATATTAAATGTCAAATACAACTTAAAAATAAACAAAAGTAGTCTTTTACATTTAATGGGACTTCTGAATGAGTTTTAAATTTAATTGATTTCTAAACGATGAGACGAACATCAAAAGTTTGACAGTTAGGATTCGTTTGCTTTTCGAAAAAGTTCTTGTTCGAAATTGTTATTTTTACTGTATTCCAAGCTTTTTTTTCATGTTTACTCTCTTTCTAAACCTACCCCGGACGTCGACAAATAATTCAAATCAAAAATTAACCAAATCAGTCAAGCCGTTCTCGAGTTTTAGCGTGACTAACGTACGGCAATTGATTAGACCCGATAATATAATCCGTGATGATAAAAGCTAAGATGATACCGTCTAAAAGGGGTAAAATTTGCCTGGGTATTCCAATTTCTTAGTTACCCTATAAATTAATTAAAATACCTAAATGGACACGTTATATAAATATACATGACAAATCGCGAAAATCGGAAAGATATAGCTAATTTAGTATGGTAAAAATATTTTACATTTCACCTGCTTTCGTAGGCATTACACACTTTAGCATGCTTTAGTTTACCGGGAGTATCCCGAAATACCAGGGTAGATTGCATCAACCGATTCTCTGGTGCTCCACTAAAGGATGGGGACGGTATCGCTGGGTTTTTGTGGTATATTCAGGCTTTTTGCCAGGGAGTCTCACACTCCCATTTAGATTTTGTCTGAATGAGGCGCGTAAAGTAAAGTTCTCAGCGTGAAAAAAGGCATTAGATGCTTTATTGTATTAGCTGTGGCTGAAAACTCCCACCAGTTTAGACAAACAAATTATGCATTGAAATGATTCCTAAATTTGCACCTCAAGGATTCGAATCCAGGACTTTAATTACCGAAGCCAGTCTCATCATTAGGCCAGTGAGACTGTAATATAACTAAATTTGACGTTTTATTTCTTTTGTATTAGGGAGGTTTACAGTTTAAAGAAATAGCATTCATCATTACTAATAAAAACTGTGCGTATATCAGTGTTCACGAGGAGGAATACAAGTAATTTTATTTCGAATTCAAATTATAGGTGTCATTTATTCTATAGTAGTGGAAAAATAAGCTTCAAGTTGCTTTTTATTTTTAGACAATTTATGTAACATATTGAAGACAAATACAACCTGGCTTATGAAACTGCACCTTAACTTTTTCATACCTAATAGACGCATTATGCACGCCCGCTACTCGCTAACCTTTTTGAAAACTTTTGCAAAGATTTCTTTTTCGATTTTACTTTGACAAAGTTCTTGTGACATCTCTAATTACAGTGAAAAGCTAGTTGGCGACTGAGGAGTTTGGTTGTTGTTGAATAAAAAGGCTTTCAAAAGAGCCTTCTTGTCAATTATAGAGGATTATATTATAATTTTTAAATGACCTAAAATAAGAAGGATGGTAGTTCAATTATACGTTATGATGTTAACTGTCTGAATTTTGGAATTAATATGTATCCATAATTAAAAGGGAATATCTCCAACATTGTTCCACTGGTCAAAATATCTTTACTCAAATAGGCCTACTATAGCATTTATGAATCGTCAAATATTTAAATGAATGGCTGATGATAACATTAAAGAACGACTTACAATCTAAAGTTACGAGGGTTCCATCGCGCCTTGATCTGAGAAGAGCCCACAACATACTCAGTCGGGTGTATGTTTTTTTATGTCATCATCATTACAGTATATATTTTTAATTTATTCTATATCAAAATATATATAGAGCAATTCATTCATTTCCACGCATTTTTGTCGTCCAGGTATTCCTTCAAATTATAGAATAACTTCTCTATTAGTTTTCTTTTAATGAATGATTTAAATTTACTCATAGACATATTTGTAACTTTTTCTGGGAGTTTGTTATAGATTATGTTTTTAGTCATTTTCCATAGAAAGGCTGATGAT
This sequence comes from Elymnias hypermnestra, assembly GCA_015832385.1. Lineage (NCBI taxonomy): Eukaryota > Metazoa > Arthropoda > Insecta > Lepidoptera > Nymphalidae > Elymnias > Elymnias hypermnestra. Next base: position 20,922 of record JACTOM010000924.1, on the reverse strand, counting down.
GGTGATAAAAAGGATTAAAAAAATTTAAAGTTCCTTGGTTTCTCCTTTTTCTAAGACGATCTCACTCCAAACTTTAGAGCCGGTTATCCTTTTTCTGTTTAATAAACATTACAATATTTATTCAAGTTTGGCCAATTCATTCTCAAAGTTATAAGTAAGCCTTCACATTATAATATGATTTATTTATTTTTTTAATTTGGTGTAGAAAATTAGTAAACTTGGGTTATGTTTTTTTACATTTCACGACTATCTAGACTCGCAAAAGGGCAGGGAATTGAAGGGAAGTTCAAAGCGGACAATCAAAATCAATATATCCTCCAAATCTGGACGAATATATTGCTTTTCTCTCATACAAGGTAAAAGAAAAGGAAAGTAGAAAGTAGAAAGCCTATTAACGGGCATGTCTCCTCCCTTATTGGAGACGAGAGAGGTTTTTTTAGAGCATAGACCGATTATGCTACTCTACTGCGGAATGGGAGGTAACCTATACCTGAGAATTATTCTCGGGATGTTCAAGTTTCCTTGTGATGGACCCTGCAAAATGTTTTCCTTCAAAAAGCACAAGTTAGTGATGAGAATAAATTTGTGGTGCCTGCTCTTTCTCTCTTATATACCTTTTAGAAATGTCATGAGAGTACACGGAATTTCAAAAAATCCATATACAAAAAATTTAAGCAGATAAAGTTTCGAGTAAATATTTACTACATTTATAAGTGCTTTACTAAACAGAAAGGGCTCAGAAAGGAACTTATAATCCCTTTCCACATAGTTACTTCTATTTTTTTAGGATGAGCCCTTTGAACTTTCGTTTTGCCGGTGTTTTGATAATACAAACATTTCCAAACTTTAAGTTAAGCCTGACGTGGGTTTGATTTTCAGTTAAGCTAGCTTAAGGATTAAGTATTGATTTTAAACGGGAAAATAATAATCTGCTTAGGATTTAGCGAGATAATAATACGGGAAACCTTCATATAAATTTGTTTGATTTTTGATTTGGATTTTGAGGGTATATTTAATAATAAGTATTTATAAACTACTGGCTGTTCCGCGTAACAATCGACGAAACCAAAACAAATTTGTTATAAATTCTAGTAGGCTGCATAAGATTAACAACTCATTTAAGGGAAGCTGTATAAGTTTTTATAATAAACTCCCACAAGACGTTCTAAAGATGTCAATTAATAAATTCAAAGTCTTTGTTAAAAGAAAGTTGATAGAAAAATCGTATTATAAGTTGCAAGATTACCTAGACGATAGAAACGCTTGGGAGTGAACAAATTGCTCTAATTTTAATTAAAATATAGTAAACTAATTTGTTATTGTAATGATGATGGTAAAAAAAAAAACCGACTGAGTTTGTTGTGGGTTCTTCTCGGATCAGGGCGCGAAGGAACCCTCGTACTTTAGATATTAAGCCGTTCTTGAGTACCAACGTCAGACGTATATTAGAATCAGAGTGTGGAAAAAAATATAATTTGACGATTCTATTTAAATAAAGATATTTTTGATTTGATTTGATTTGATTTAACTTCTTCTTCAATCACTTAAATATGGGACTGAAAGTCCTCGCCATATATATCGGCTGCATCTATATGACGCTTACTGTAATTTAGTTGATAACAAAACTCATACTTTCTAGTTTACATAAAAATACATATTTTTTGATTATATATTAAAGGGAATCCTATCTTATATACTTAGTTACAACAAATATATTAAAATGAAAAAAAAAATCACCAAAATCGTTGTACAAGTTTCGGAGTTATTCATGGTTAAATAATGTAGTTTCCATAGCCACGTAAACTGAACGGTCGGGTATATTTATTAACTTAAAATAGATAATCTCAATAAAAGACAATTAGCCTAATTCGTGAGAAAAATTCCGATTAAAACCTTCATATGAGTATAATAATAACATGGCCTTTTCATTTAGTAATAAATAGATAACTAATATTTTTCAAAAGCTCTTCGAAGTGAAACTTTTTTATCCGTAAATTTTATACCGATGAAGTGCGTCATTAGCGCCACGAAGATGTGCAGCGTTTTTTTATGCTAAGGTAGTTATAATATTTACAAATAACATTTGGCATTTTAATTTGCCACTCGTCATTTAATAATGTAATATACTATATTTCATTTAAATATAAAATAATCTCTTTTCTAAATTTAACAACAAAATTTAATTAATATTTATTTATTTACTAAATCCACAGCTTCATCTTAGGTATGAATATACAGTACAATTTTATTAATACATAAGCCAGATCGAATTTACTTTAGATACCCATAACTTAAAACTAAGAGGAAAAGAAGTATGGTTACAATTTACTTAATTAATATTTATTTATTTATTCCAAATACTTACACTACCCTTACAGGAATCCTAATTCGACAGTGTAAATTCCAATTAAACATAACTATGGATTATAACATACAACCCACATTGCTGTACTTTTGAATTCACTCTCGGTGCAGCAAAAGATATCACTTATTATATACACATGCATACACACACACACATACACACACATTAGTCGCTTAAAATAATCTTGCATGTTTGTGTAAGTGAGACATGTATGTGTAGGAGCGTGTGTTATGTGTATAATAGACAAAAACACTTGGCATTTTTATTTACAATTCGTCATTTCAGATTTCAATAGATTTATTTGTATTAATTTTCGACACTTGATAATTAAATCACTTCTGATATGTATACTTCGTGCCCAGGCACTTTAATTTTTTAATATTCAATATAAATACTATATTTATTTTTACACAAAATGCTTTATAGAAATACACGGAATACATATTGAAATTTCCGTAATTGGGCAACCGAATGCAAGGCGTCCCATTGCAAGGTTATTCGCAGCAATGCACAAAAAAGGTCAACCGTTTGTAACTTACACAATGTCTGCCATTTTCATAGATACATCAATGTTCACTTTGTAATTCAGAAGGGCATACGGACGGACAGAGTCGTGGAATTTATTATAATAACTTATACGTTCGCTACAGAGCTGGGCTTAAATCATGCTGTCCTACTGTTCCTAGTCAATAAGTTGTTTTGTAAAAAGGAAAAATGGCTACGTTATTTATATTATGGATTCAGAACCACATTGTTATTCCTAAGTCTTTAGGTGATTGTCACTGCGCTTACTAAGGATAAAATAGTATTACGACAATTTTTTTCTTATTGCTGACAGTTTAGCGCTTGACTGTGATCTCATCTGATGGTAAGTGATGAAACAGTCTAAGACGGAAGCGCTCCAATCTGGTAAGAGGCTATATACCTTATATGTATAGTTTCTACACAGCATCGTACCGAAACACAGATCTTTTTGTTTGGCGATACGTCTTTGCTAATATGGTGGTAACCACGGCCGAAGGCACCTACCTGTCCAGACTCAGACAAATTAGAAACCATGATTTTATAAATGCGATCGAACTCGGGGCCTATGCTAGCAAAGCGAGTAATAGCACCAATGCGTCAGTGAGGCCGTTATTTATTACTAGCCATTGCTTATAACCTTAGTTAGCGTGTAAGCCAGTTAAAATCGTACCCACCCCCGTTTTTTTCGTTGGGAAATGCTTTCATGCATTGACACCGACAGTATGTCAGGAGTATGGAACTCGGCGAACATGAAGACCTGGCAATACCCACCAAAATCCAGCGGAACCCTCTTCATCCATGAATGATGCACCAGGGGTTCAACTTTCCCATTCATCACTGGTGTCCCGGATGAATCCGACTGAGAGTTCTCGAGGACGGAAGGACTTACGCTAAAAGACGCTGCCTTTTATCCCGCCTCCTCCGGCATTATGAGGGAGCTTCCATTGCAAACTCCCCCTCTCTTACGTGAACCTGCTTCAGTGAGATCATCGTTTCACAGAAAAGGGCCACTCCCGCCCAACATCTCTCAATAGAGAGCATTGCGCCTACAACGCTGTCCAGTGAGAGGTCCGCGCCAATCAGTGCAACCAAGAGGTGACGCTGAGGTCCACAGGCTGCACAATCTGCCAACGTATGTTGTGCCAAGTCGATGGCATCACCGCACTCATGGCAGGGCGGTGACTCCTCGCGACCGATTCTGTGCAGGAACTTTCCGAATTATCCGTGCCCGGTCAGAACCTACACCAATCTGTAGGTGAGCGACCCGAGCCTCCATAGTGGTCACGCCCACTATTGGGGACCTAAGATCTTCTTTCTATCGTTGGATCAGAGCGCGGTCGGTTCGAGCCCTGATCCTCCGGACATCATCAGCGCCAATCTGCGCTGAAATTAGTCTGAACAGTCAGTCAGACAGACAAAAATTGCAAAAATATACTTTCATATGCATCTAGTGAAAAACTATTAAAAGCAAATCCTGTGGGATATAGGGAAATCCATTTTTAGTGACATACGTTGCGAAAGGTACTTGCGAAACATATTGCTAAACTAAAAATAAATAAATAACCCTTTATTAAACCAAATAATAAAGAAAGATAGACTTAAAAATAAACTAAATTATGTCCTGGATTGCCAAGACAATTATTATTTAAATGAAGCCAGGTTGGGGTACTTTGCTTGGATGGTTATAGTGATTTTTATACGTTTAACTTATCGCGAACTTAATTTCGTTATATAATTTTATGGGAAATGTTATAAAATATATCCAGGCTCACAGTTCATTAACCCCAAGTCAGTAAATATCGTCAAACGACGTCGTTAGACGGTGTATACCGCGAATGCAAGATTAATGAAAAAAAGAGTAGGTATACGCATATGTATTACTCAAATGTAAACTACGTTAAGTATAAAAGCCTCCATATGACTTATTTATCAACGGGTTAATAGACCACTGTGATAGAAAATAAAAAAATTAAATCAAGTTGCTTCAATGATTTAGGTATATAAGTACTTAAAGTTTTTCAGAAATTCTATTGGTAATGTAGATTCAATCCTTAAGTATAAAGAAAGAGAAAGAAATTTATTTCAGTTGTTTTATCGTATTATCCACACGCCCTTTTTTCACTGGGAAATGCAGTATGCACGCCGGAAGAAGTATAAATATCCATCCAGGGGTGCAGGACTGGGTGGCTGTATCAGGATACTCACTGAAATCCATCGAATCCTCTTCATACAAGTGGTGGGGTCCAAACATTCGCTGACACATTCAGCTCTGGCGCTGCCGGATGAATCCGACTTAAACGTGACTTCGCACGAGTAGTTAAACACATTATGCCTACACCTATGTTATCCATAGGATTTCCTCAGCATATGTAATGTGTGTGAATATCGAATCGAATATTATTCGTATCGAATTAGAAAATGATTAATCCGAAAAAATCGTAAAATTCTAAAAAATCAAAAAATTCGAAAATTTTTGGATAATTCGAGAATATCTCTATATAATTAATGAAATATCTCTGGATTTTCAATTGTTTCTGTTTAAATAATTTAAATCGTGTATCGAAATATTCGACTCACGAATAATATACTTTTCGGTAAAGAATCAATTAACCCGACAATAAAAAGGTAGTAGCAAGCCATTAACGTCACACTGCTGGGCAAAGGACTCCTCATTCATTAGTGGGTTTTTAGAGCATAGACCCACCACGCTGCTGCTTTGGGTTGGCAGGCAGGCAGACTAGTGTCGATACAATTGCTCATTTTCAATATATGCTCATCTATGTCCGTATCATAACAAATTTAAATAGTAATATAGGCAAGATATATATAAATTTCACCAGGGAGCCATTTTCTTCTACAATAATATTTGTACAATTTGAACGAACATAAGAAACCCCGAATTGAAAATACTTGAGAATTCACTTATAATTTCATAGTTTATAAATATATCAGAATTATTTTTTTCAAATTACTCGGGAACTTTCAATATATATGAATTTTCGAATCATGGGATTCGAGTTTCGAATCGAATATTGAGAATTATGAATATTGATAATACATAAGTTCGAATTACTCGCACACGCCTAATATATAATGCGCTTGAAGTTGGTTTGGCAAGCCTTAATCATTTTTCTTACAATACTCGTAAGATATTCATTGATGCCTCATTGGTCTAGTAGTGAACATATTCGACTAAAGACATGAGGTCCTGGGTTCGAGTCCCGGGACGGGCCGATTCAAAATTGGGTTTTCTATTATGATTTTCTCAATGTTTGCTCGAAGGTGGGAAAATTTTTGCGGTGTGATCCACCCCCGTGCCTCGGAGACCACGTTAAGCCGTCGGTCCCGCGCCTGATCTCTCTCCGGTCGTGTCGGACCGCTGTCATGTCGGCCTATGAGAGTAAAGGAATAGAGAGTACATCGTGTACTATACCTGCCAATCCACATTGAAGCAGCATGGTGAGTCTATGCTCTGAAAACCCTCTCTCATATGAGTGAGGAGGCCTGTGGCTAACAGTGGGACGTTAATGGGCTGCTACCTACCTTACCTTAAAAAAAAAAAGTAAGTAGCAGCCCATTAATGTCCCACTAATGGGCACAGGCCTCCTCATTCCGAAGAGCGAGGGTTTTTAGACCATAGACCTACCACGCTGCTCCAGTGCGGATTGGCAGGCATAGTACACAAGTGCACTCTCTATTCCTTCACTCTCATAGTCCGATGTGACGGGAATCCGACACGACCGGAGAGAGATCAGGCGCAGGACCGACGGCTTAACGTGCTCTCCGAGGCACGGGGGTGGATCACACCGCCAACTTCCCAACTTCGGGCAAATATTGAGAAAATCTTAAATAGAAAACTCAATATTGATTTTTGAAGTGGCCCGACCCGGGACTCGAACCCAGGACCTCATGTCTGTAGTCGAACATGCTAACCACTAGACCAATGAGATTTATTGAAATTATATAGTGAAATGCTTAAAGTAAGTAACGTATTTAAGTTGCTAATTATTAATAATGTATTTGTTAAATAACTTCCTTAAGGTCGTATTTTTCTTGTAGATAAATTGGATTTATTATCCTTAAAACATAAATATAACACCGAGGATCTTTTTTTTTTTGTATATTTAAGAAGGAGGAGGAATTGTCCTATCATACAGTATTTTATTATATCTCTAAGGCCGCGTTTTGGATGAAAACTTTTAGGCGGCTAGATTTTTTCCACCTCCAATAATTATTGTTGTATTTGTACTAATGTACATAAATCCTGACTTCAGTTCGTTCGCGTTAAGAATGCAGTGAGTCATCATTTTCCAAACAAATCTTTTCAAATTACACGGTTAAGTTTACAGTGACTAGTTGATGGAACAGCAAGTCGGGGCTAGGCCGGCGAAACATGATGACTCACTGCATTCTTAACGCAAACGAACAATAATTATAAAGATAACTTCATACAATTCTCAGTAATTATCTCTCAATTGGTAACTATCTATTGGTGCAATCTGTATTTTGTGAGTTTAACCGAAAATTTTTAATAATATTTGATTTATAAAAAATATGAAAGGATTTATTTCCACGATCGCCAAAACACTTTAGAAGGTTCAAAGGGAGATTTTCTGATTTAATCCTCATTTAATTCCCTTTTTGCGATATAGAAAGTGCTGGTGTATGCTAATGGAAGCTTACAGTACATTGACCCCGAGTCAGCAAACGTCAAACGACGTCGTTAGGCAGAAAAAGAGCGTCTTATACGAATTCAAGATTAATGTAAAAGATTTTACATACAAAACGTATATGTTAATGCGGCCGCGCGGGACAAGTGACTGAGTGAGACTGCCTTCTCATTTGAATTTGGTATTTGCGCGCGCGCATTCAATGTGTAGGGTGACAATTTTTTTGTTGCCATATTTGCATTTAAAGAGTTCCTTATATTTAAATAGATTTTCTCATCTATATTTATTTATATACCCTTACTCTTGAAAGCCGTGATGGCCTTGGGGCGAAAATGGTTTAGATTCTAGTTTGAAGATGACGCAGGTTTGAATTCTGGGTAGGCACTGTTCTTCTTTATAAAAATGAAACTTTCCTTTTTGATTCTTCAAATCTATCATTGTGCTTTTTGGTTAAGCATATCCCGAAAGTAATTCTGGGATATGTGCAGCCTGCCAACACGAAGTAGAGTAACGTGGGAGTCGATGCTCTAAAACCCCCTCTTCTATTAGAGAGGAAGTATATGCTCAGCAGTGGGATGCTAGCTACATGTTACTTTTACTGGTTCCCTTAATCACGAAGACAACAAAGGGTAGGCTCTTAAAATAGTTGGTCTTTCCATTTCATACAAGACGAAACCTAGAAGATGGACGATTTGGAGATGTGGTGCTAAAGGAAGATGCTTGGAATTTCTTGAATCGATATGACTTGATGCCAAGCTCCTTCAGTCTTGAGCTTGGCATTAAATGAAGTGCGCTGTGGGATCCTGAAATTTTTTGGGCATTTTAGTAGGCCGCGAAATTATTCCATAGAATTTCTATGCGAGGGAAAGGTCGAAATATATATTAATAATAGGTACTTTATAATGAAGCAGGTAACACTTGCCTCGGAACAAACGTCGTCAGATTTTCCTGAAAGTTGAACTGGTGTATGAAATGAAAGATATCTAATCTCCTTTTTCATACACCAGTTTAGCTTCTTCAGTTCTTTAGATCTGAAATATTCATAATCGTACTATATATTATGATTCACACTATATATTATATAAACTGCCTCATTGGTTTAGTGGTTAGTATGTTTGACTACAGACATGAGGTCCTGGGTTCGAGTCCCGGGTCAGGCCAATTCAAAAAAATCAATATTGAGCTTTCTATTAACATTTTCTCAATATTTGCCTGAAGTTGAGAAGTAGGCGGTGTGACCCTCACCCGTGCCTCGGAGAGCACGTTAAGCCGTCGGTCCTGCGCCTGGTCTATGTCCGGTCGTGTCGGATTCCCGTCACATCGGACTATGAGAGTGAAGGAATAGAGAGTGCACTTGTGTAATATGCCTGCCAATAGGTAGTGGAGCAGCGTGGTGGGTCTATGCTCGAAAAACCCTCGCACCTCGGAGTGAGTTGGCCTGTGCCCAGCAGTGGGACGTTAATGGGCTGCTACTTACTTAATATATATTTAGATTGCGCTAACCGATAGTATATTTTTATTTAAGTTATAGCACTAGTGATTTAAATAGGTGGCGTACTTGTAAATATAAATTATAAATATGCTTTAATGAGCACCACAAAAAAAGAAGAATACAATTACTTATCTTTAGTAGTAATTACTAAATCAAGTATAAATGAACGGTCTTATCGCTATCAAACTATCTAGTCCAGACAACCCAGACGCATGAAGATTATAACTATTTGAACTTTAAGAATCTTTTTATCTTAGAAACTGTATTTCTCTTAGTATTAATACAATTTTTTTACTCTATGCGAATTTATGTGCTTTCACTATTATGTTATAAACTAATGTGACTGGACGTATAGATGAAATTATAAAGTGGGTAAAGGTAATTAAGTAGTCTATTAACGTTCCGCACATATTAGAGTAATTTTTTAGGGTTATGTTTCATATGCAGTTACATACTTTATTACATTTTCCTTTAACGACTTCTGGTGACTGGCCAAGATTCGAAACTTTATATGTCTATTCAATGTGCCTCAACAGCAATATGTTCTTTGCCTTTGGTTAATAGAGATAAATATATTTTTGCTTTAGGAATGCACGTTATTTCAATTAACGCCACATATATGAATATCCACAAAAGAACTTACGAGCTTGATTGATTGATCGATCTCTATAAAACTCATTGTCAAGGATACGTCAAGTGAACCAAAATCAGTCTACGTCTACTGGGAAAGCTATTAAGGCATCTAATAACATTACAACACACTAAACATAAACGCGTTTCATACTGGCAACTGTAAACGCACTTTTTTAAACTTTTTGAATTGAAAAGATTATTGAAAGAACATTATACTTATTGATACATCACATGTAAAGTATAATAATTCAGTGCAGAAATTGTTGGTCTCATTAATAATTAGCGATTTGTCCTTGACAGTGGAAAAGAAAAACTAGTTATGTTTATGTGCTATATACAAAAGATGTGGATAAATAAAAATGAGGTGTAATATAAGTTGAATTATTTATTCGTAACATAGTTATCTAGAATAAAATACCTAACAATAATGAAATGCCTCTTTCGTTGTCATCTTTTTTGTTTGAAAATCGCTGTCATCTTCGTAAACAATTTAAACAAATTGTATCCGTGATGTCAAGCACGTAATTCCTGATCCCGTGGGGTTTAGGGGAATACGATGTTAAAGGGCGTCTTCATTGCGAAAAAAGTCACTTTGTAATATATCAAGGCAATCGCGAAAATAGTTTAAGACATCTCTTGATGAGTGAGTTGGCATTTGGCGACTTCGCTGGTGCAGTTGTGCCTGTACTTGGTTTGCTAGTTGATGTCTCGGGTTCGATCCCAGGAAGGAGATTTTAAAAAATGTAAAATCTCTAAGCAAGAGACTATATTTCGCTACAATGTTGTGTAGAAATCATAACAGGTAAATTACTTCTGAAGATGTTAACGCGCTTCCATTTTAGACTGTATTATCACTTATCATAAGTTGTGATCACAGTCAAGCGCTAATCTGTCAGCAATAAAAAAAACCGGTAACATATGTATACTACAACTATCTTCTTAACCGGAAGGCTATAAAGTCCATAACGGGTATACATAAGTAGTTTGTGATTTATGTATATAGATTTGGCTCAATGCGTGTTTGCTGCTTATATGAAGCATCTTAACACATTGAGCGCTAACAAAGCGAGCACACGATGTCTGTCCGTCCGTCTCTTTAGCACTTCGTTAAAGAGATACGTATCAATCGGTGAGCCATAGATTAACTTAAGAATAGAGGATATAGTTGACGGCCACAGCTAATAAATGATTAATTCAGTAGTGTAAACCTTTCTCATTCGGAAGAAGTATACCAAAATATGTGTCTTGTACACCAAACTATAGGAGATCAAACAAAAAACGTTGTTTTTTTAATATTTTTATAAATCAAAATCCGAATTGAAACCGCTGTATTTCATATTTTCCTACAAATATCATAAAATATCGTAAACGAAGACGTGATAGTTGAATATATACGTTGATCCTTGATAAGAGTTACCTATTCCAATTCTGGACAAACATTGCTGTTCTTTTTGTAAAACTTATATTGAAAAACAATATATTGGCGAGAGAAGCGGTACTATTAATCGAATCTTCTAAATTAAATCTCACACGTTACTCTTCTCGTTCTACAAATAGAATGAATTTCGCTCTCTTGCGCTACCAACAACTATACTCCGTTGTAAAACTCCCCGCTTGAAAAATAACCCCAACAATTACATTAGACGTTATAACAACAACTTCAATTATGTTTCTAATTATAATTTAATCATTGGCCTTTTTGGTGAAGGAGTATGCGTGAGGAAACCTGCATATCGTGGGAGCAGTTGCAGGGTATGTGGAGCCTGCCAATGTAGAGTGGAGCAGCAAGGTAGGTGTAAAAACCCCCTCATCTATGAACGGGGAGGCCTGGGTCCAGCAGTGTAGCTTTATTAAGTAGGTGCCTTTACTGCAGTGTAATTTATTCAGGACCTTTTTCATAATAGAAAATTTCCACAAGAAATATAGAAATTACTCTATGTCAATTTATAATTAATTTTTAACTTCGTAGACACTCGGTGTCTGTATTAACCTGTGTTTAATAGAGTGCATAGAGCACACACCGCCGTGTCAAAGTATATTTGGTGATAAAACGCCGCTAATGGCCACACAAACAGACAGACACGCTGCTTGAGAAGTCGGTGCTATTAGAATATCTTTCTTTGGATATATATTTTTTCGTAAATAATATACTGATTCCAAAAATATACGTTTAAATATGAAAGGTGCCATACTGCACACCATTAGAGATTATTGTACTCCTACTATTAGTTTACATAATATCTAGGTGTTCAAAAGGAAAACTCAAATAACAGGTATATAGGTACAGTTCATGATAAATGGCGTAAGAATTGTCTTAAATTATTATTTTCCGAAAATATTTATTAAAAAAACAACTGTTCGTGATGAAGATTGCTCTTACTGATTAGTTAATTTGCTTACTGATAGAGTTAATGTTTGTAGAATCTTCTCAAATGATGTGAAAACGGTCAATTCAGTAATTCAAAAACTATATCCTAATACCTATAATAAAAATGAAGAGTTTTTGTTTGTTTGATTGAAGGCGCTATTGTCAGAAATTTATGTTTGGAATAGAAAAAATGTTTTTGTGTTTGATAGCCTATTTATTGTGGAAGGCAATCGGCTACATATATAACATTATGATATAACAAATAGGACGGGATCCTCAATTAAACTTTTTGCTAAAATGGGAACAATTTATCTTCCTCTTTTCTTCTTTTATTTATATTACCAAAATCAGATTTTTATAGAACTACTTTTGCTCTAAACCAGTACTGCTCACAATCTCGTTGTTTGTATAATATGATTAATACAAAACTTAATATATTTCCCTTAAATTTACGCGAGTCCAAACACATTGTAAATAAACACTTATTACCATTAAATTATGACGAAGTGGAATTCTTATTAAAACGTATAGTATAAAATATAAACTGACATACCTAATCTAATATTATATTTTAAATATGGCTTTTTTTTCTTTTAAATATGAAACTGTAAAAGAATTTGTGTTAATATGTTATTTTCTTTGCCTTGTTATTTTATTTATTGTCTTTGTTTGTTTCTTAAATTATTTTTGTTATTGTTAAGGAAGAGCGGAGTCTTCTGCCACAGGGGTAGCTTCCATCCTTAAAAGAAGGCTCCAACCTTATTTTATGTTAAAGTGCTGAAGCGTAAATGGTTAAAGTTACATAATAATGTATGATACAATTATTCCTCTTAAAAGGGTCTATAAAAAATCTTTAATAGCTCATGTCTATCTTATCAGTTTGATTCGCTATTACCTTCCTTGTGGTAGATAATCAAATTTATTCACACTCTTGCGAAAAGAAGAAGTTGTGCAGGTCAGCTATTATCTAATAAAGAATTTTTTATCATTTAGCGAATAACATTATAAAAATGTACATTACATTATTGATACAAATCTTCACATAATTTAAGCTAATGGCCAGTCTAGACGAACCGAATTTCAGCTTGCTAAGGGTTTCAGTGTGATTGTAGAATGTTTGAACAAACTGCGGCCTGGCGTTTGATTTAACTCTCGTGCATATTGGTCGAATTCATTTTGTATAAATTTACCATTATAATATTTTAAAACCTTAGTATTTTCTACAGGTTACTGCTTGACTGTGATTACACTTGATGATTAGTGATGATGCAGTCTAATATGGATGCGCGTTAATCTGTTAAGAGACAATTTTACCTCGTATGGTTTCTACGAAGCATCGTACCGGAAGACTAATACCTTTACTTGGCGGTTGTTTTGGCTGGTAGAGTGGTAGCTCGCCACGGCTGAAGCCTCTCACCAGACTCAGACGAATTAGAAAATGCAATTTTCTGAATTCGTCTTACGTGGACAACTTCTAGTTCATCCAATTTTAATGATCCGACGTTTTCTTAACCAGGGACTACTAAATCATTGCCAGTTATACGAGCTCTGAAGTTTACCAGCCATTTGCCATCTTAATAATGAAGTCACTATATGCTATATTCGGTAAACATTGCGATCTGTTCAGACGACGTGTAAAATTAAAACCTATAGTCACCTTATCCTCAAGAGAAACTGCTAATATTTGAAACAAATACGCCTCAATGCTGAATGAAAATTGGACATGGCACAAGCTACCCAGCATCAGCAATCTAGAACTAGATTAAGACAAAAACTTTTCTCCTACAAAGGAAGTATTGTACAATATAATATTACTATTACACTAGCAAGACCCTCATTTTAATTTGAATTTAATTTTGGTTCTGAGTTAAATTGTTAATTACATTTATTTTACATATAGTTGCCGCAGGGGTGTTTTTTTGTCGCTGGGAAATGCTTTTACAAACCCCGACTGTGGGGTCGGGACTGTGGAACTCCGGGAGGGGGAAGAACTCGCAATACCCCTAAAACGCATCGGGACCGTCGTCAACCATAAGTGGGAAGCTAGAGGTTCGTTGAGGCATTCCTCTCTGGCCCCTCGGTTATAGCCGGCTCACAAATATTCTACAGGGAGAGGAGTTGTATGAACCTCTGCCTCCAGTTTCCTACATCCCGTCGTCGGGGCCGGAGTGCCTCAGCGGCATTCACCCTCTCCCTTTGCCGTGCCTCCTTAAGCGAGTTGACATTTTTGCAAAAGGAGCCAACCGCTCCTCAGACCTGCTCACTGATGAGTATTGCACTTATAATATGAGAACCCCAGGCGGGACAGTGGGCTGTGTCTAAGAAGGCACCACACTCGTAACAGCTGGTTCACAGCCAACAGTTTGATACAAGTATTTGTCGAAGACACCATGACTGGTAAGCAATCTGTACTTGTTGGCGCAGCGGTGCGAGTACTCGCTTTGCTAGCGGAGGTCCCAAGTTCGATCCCCGGTAGAACGAATTTAGGAAATTGCAGGTTCTCTTTTGTCTGAGTCTAAACTGATTTAAGGCTTAGGCCGCGGCTAGTTACCACCCTACGAGAAATACGACGAAACCATAAGAAGTAAATTTGGCACTTACCAGATGAGCGTGCCTCCATCTTAAACTGTATCAGCACTTATCATCAGGTGTGATCACAATCAAACGCTAACACGCCAGCAATAAAAAAAAGGGGTAACTTTAGAAATCATGTCTCGAAATATCGGATATTGTTTGTCAAATCTCGGACCGTTTCATGGCCATCTACGAAACAAGCTCATGAGCATGGATTCTTACGGTTTTAAAACTAGTCTTACTAAATCCCTTATTTTAGAATATAACTATATTCGTGGAGTATTTATATATAATTGTTTTTACATATATATATATATATATATACTTTATGGAATTTTAAAACTACTAATTGGTGAACCCTAAACCTGTTTCATTAAAAAGTTAACGTGAAGATCGTCCTCTAAGTTTTAATACAAGTAATAAAAGCAAACTTGTAATTCTATATTTTAGGGTGAAGTAGGTTCAGAAATAATTTAATGGCTTACGTATTTTTAAAAAGATTTGGGTATGCCTCCACAGCTTAATCAATATATCAAAAATATCCTTTCACACAATGCATATTACAATGTGTAAGATTATGTAACCGAAAAAAATATTTGAAATTGACATTGCATACAGAAGTAAAAACTTACAAACAGTACATATACAAAACTGAATTTAAAAGATTAACCGCTGAGTTTCTTTCCAAACCGCTGGTAGAATTGTTACAAACGACGATTCAAAAGTGCTTTTTTATTCTAATTTCCAAACTTATTCATAACGAGATCTTCAAACGCATTTACGAATGATTTTTTAATTTGCAAAGTGACTTCTTTTTCAACTGTTAGTTATGAATAACATACACGATATTGACTATTTATCTAACGCAGCCCGTTTTCGGTAAATTAAATACTCAGCCTCTTGGATTTTTTTTCCAAAATTATTGTTCGATATAACGATAAGTGCGCCCCGGAATTGAACTGGGTACCGCAAACAAAATATTATTTTAGCGTACGTCACATCGCGCAGTCATAAATAAATCCCTAACAACCAAAATCAATACAATACGAGACGGTGAGGGGGTGACTTAGGATTTGTTCCACTTAGTGCTGAAACTTTAATTTCTATAACTCAGCTAATATACTTAAAATAAAATTTAGATGTCTGTGCATAATTTTTGTAGAAGCTTTTATTTATACCTGATCGGTAAGCGTTTGACTGTGATCTCTTATGATTTTAGGTGATTATATAATCCGAGATGGAACCGCGATGATCTGGTAAGAGGCAGTTCACCTCTTATGGTTTCTACACGGCATCGCATCGGAACACAAATCTCTTTCGAAGCCGAAGCTGAAGCCTCTCAGATTTTATTAACAAATTAGAGAATGGAATTTCCTAAATTCGCTCTACCGGGGATTGGACCCGGTACCTCTGCTAGCAAAAATAGTTTTCATACTAATATAGTTTTTAATCTAAAGTCTTTTATATGATATCAATTGTTTTGTTACGGGTTCCTTTAGGTATAGTAAAATGCTTATGAATTATCAAACATTTATTCTCTTAACTAGGGTCTAAGCTAATTGCCTAACTAATTAGTACTAAATTTAATCTTAACTAAGTATATTCTAATCTGGGCGCCAGGAGAGTTTTTTGGTAGGGCTGGAGCTATTCTGCCAAAACCTTACCCCGGCTAGTGGGTCTCAGGGGTTTCTATTGACTGCGGTCAACAAAAGGGCATTCCTCAAAGCTATAACAATAAACTAATCTATGTCAAAGCTAGACGCATTTTAACCAATGTTTATTACAAATAATTTTGTGCAACTCATCCCTTTTGTTCTCATAGCTGAATATTTGACACTTTTTTTCGTATAAATCTCATAAGAAAAGATAATGCATAGGCTTGTTATAAATAAAATGTGAATGCAAAAAAGATATAGATATATAAGCTAATTAAAAAAATGGCACGCTTAAGGTTGGTATGAAGGAAAACTTAGAAAATAGATGTTTTCCAATTAGTATGTATACTATAAAAAGAATAAAATGAATGACGCACAAATAAATTGAAAAGTAAGATTTTGAAACGACACCATTGTTTGAAAGTATCAAAAACGGATTTAAAGAATGCGATGCTTATGTAACTTAATTGACAGCGGAACTGTTACTTAACTAAAAACTGCAATACTTTATTATAAATTAAAATGAAACCTATCCTATGTACTAACTCAGAACAAATTCAGCAATATTACATTTGTATAGCAAAATCGTTTGAGTAGTATCGGGGTTCAATGCCATCAAACATTGTGAGAGTGGATTTTACACTCCTCTTCTGGTCGTAGCTTACTGCTGAACATCGTAGTGTTCTGGACGAAGCAGGTTATGGCATCTCTGGCAATAGATACCAAAGCCTGACTAGCTTTTACATCCAGCTTGATCAGAACGTCACTAGGGACTTCGACTTCTATATCTTTTGCTTTCCATTTTTCCAATTAGAATGAATTTCTCTTGGTTATATCTGGGCTTTTTGTGATATGTCTAAAGAACTGTAGTATGGGCTTTATCATATCAGATATACGTTTTGCTTGCAGTCCAAGATGAAGTACGTAATATTCAACGTCAATAAAATATTTTAAAACCGTCTACCAGATTTTTTTAGCCTTGAATACCTAGGCTTTTAAATTTTATAGAAAAATCGGACTAGGATCCTGCCAGTGTATAATCATGTACTATAACTATTTCACAGGATTGAGAATGTAACTTCTGTATTAAAGTCGTGTTCTAATTATAAGAATCTAACCAACAGCAAGACCGTTCTAATTTTTAAATGTAAACGTTAACAGATCGGCCCAAATAATCCCATATGGTGTTGAAACATTTAAGATGGATTCTAAATTCTAAAATAACAAATGTAAACAACGCCTTTCTAATCCAAATAATGACGAACTAATGTTTCTGGGTAGCTTATATCATTATGACTTCTACATAGATGACAAAAGGAATTAAGTATAGTTTCTTATTATCTTTAAACTCCTGTGTACCAAAATATGTTTGTATAGATTACATTACAAATTATCTAATACTAATTTTCAGACATTTTGTATATTGCTGTAAGGGTTATAACGGGCTGTTTTACGTAATACGGTCAAAATATGATAACAGATTGATTTTATTGTGAGTTTACCTACGAAACTGTAGTTGTTTAATCATACTTTCATATATTTAATTAATACAATGGAAAAAATATATCTAGATGTGATAAATGAAGTGCTGTAAATCCCATGTAAAAAAATGCTGATTTCATTTTAGTTTAATTATGTTTACATAAAACTTTAAATCAAAATTGTGAAGCTTCTTTAGGCGCATGAGGGTAAAATGGATCACGGATGAAACTCGTGATTAACGTCACGAAGATGTGTAGCGTTTTTGATGCTAATTCGTTTGAAGGTTAGGTAGTTATAATATTTACAAATAACATGTGGCATTTTAATTTGCCACTCGACATTTAATAATTTAATATACTATTTATCATATAATATAAAAAAAGATTTCATAAATTCTCTTTTCTAAATAATTTTTTATATTGATAAAATACGTAGCATTTTTAGTTACAATTCGTCATTTGAGATTTCAATAAATTATTTGTATTAATTTTAGACACTTAATATTTTAATGACAATGAAATTCCTAACATAACTTCCTTTTTTTCTCCCTCTAAGTCTCGGAAATCTAAAGTTTATATACAAATCTAGTATAAATATAAACAAGACTTAAAAAATAGTTTGCCAAAGTAGTTTCACTTATGACATGTGTACTTTGTGCCCACGCACTTTTAAGTGTTTTAAACCAGTTAAGAGTCTTTTTTTTATGACTACAATATAAAAAAATAAATATAAAATAGTTTCATTTTTACAATATCTTTTAAAGGGAACGGATTCGTATATATTGAAATTACTGACTGCTGTCCATGGCTACGTCTATTTTAAAGTTGTCTGAGAGCTTCTTATTTTGTTTGTAGTTACACATCACATTCGTGAGTACTAATTCTATGCAGCATAATACTTTAACGAAAAAAATATATTTTCTTTTCAATGTAGTGAAGTTAAAAAATCCTTTAACAAATTGAAGAATACTGAAAAATTTAATCAGCAAGAAATAACTCATCTCGAAGCGGAACGTACCGCCTCTTCTAGGATGTCATCCCGTGTCATTTACCTGTCCCCATTAGAGCCTACTTTGTCTTCTAAACGTAACACAGAATGTATACGTACGATTAAATTCCGGAAAGAATGAGTTTATTAACTGGAAAACGAATAATTTTATATTTCATTATGATATTTCATGTTTTCGACGTTGGATTCTTAATTGAATTACATTGCTTACAAATATAGAAAATTTGTATCAGGGGATAGATAGACGCAGGCGTTATTTTAGCGAAATATATTAAACAACAACAAAAATAGCTAGATAGAAGACGTGTGGATGCGGCGGCGGAAAGCACTGTCACTGTACTACACGGCCAGCGGCTCACTCCTTCGATAGCTCATGCGGTTATTTATTTTCTAGACGAAGACACGACCAGAATTTTCAGCGGTAGGCGAATCACACCTTGTTGCGGCGGATGTGTAAGCGAGCATATTGCATGCAAGGGAAAAGGTAGGGTACTTGGGAAAAGATGTCTTTAGAAAGAAAGAAAGAAAGAAAGAAAAAGCATTTATGCAATGATGGTGTAACAAACAGCATTACTGTCTGTAACACCACCTCGAAAGGGTTTCCAGCTCAGCATATTATTGTGTGTAGTAGAAACACACGACGTTGATTTTCAGCTGAGACCTCAGTGACGCCACAGCTACAAAATTTAAAATTAACAGAGAACGTATACAAACAGGTATTAGAAACAGTAGTAACAACAAAAAATAAAGTTACCAAAAAACATCGTTGACAAATATTAATTTTTACATACATACCGTATTAAAAATTAAAATAATAATTAATGTAAATATGTTAACATATTATAAATATGAGATAGATATATGTGCATATATAAAGGACACAGAAAAAACAACGTAATATCTTATGAGACCAAAGACACTAAAGGATGGAAAGTTCTGCCACTAGATTGCCATGCTCCTTTGGCTTTATTAAAAGAAATTGTTTTAAATGGTATTTAAAACTTAATTTGCTTTTTGCATTCTTGATTGGCGGAGGAATATTGTTCCAGCATTTAATGGCAGAGTACTTAAATGACCCTCTAAATGCAGCCGGTTCTATGAATTGGAACGCTGAGGTGTTCGCAAGCTCTTAATCGGTCTGACTGTACTCAATTTAATTTTTTATGGAGATAAAAAGGTGGACCTGATTTTATAGCATCGAAAAGTAATACGGCTAGATGGAGTTTACGCGGCACCATCAAAATATAAAACCAAAGTACCGCCAAAAGTGGCGTCACCTCATACCTAAATATACCTCTGCATATTTTACTCGTGTAATTCAATGAATCAAATCTTACACTCCTCCGTGACCATAATATTTTAAAGCAGGTGTCCTGATGCTTCATTTATAATATAACTAGCTGAACCCGCTACTTTGTCTGCGTGGAATGTTTTTTGGGCATTTTCATTAATTTAGGCAAATTGTTTCACAAATAAGAAACTTACGTATAACACCCCCGCAACTCCCCTTGCGGATGGAGTTTTGTAAAATTCTTTCCTAGCTGACTCATACTCGGCAAAAGGAATATTCCTAGCAAATTTCAAGTATCTAGAAAAAGAAAGAAAGAAGAAAGAAAAATAAATTTATTCTACATTGCACATAAATAAACAAACAAACTTAAATTATAATGAAAGAAAAATACTAAACTAACTACCTATATATAAACAATGTAGAAAAGGTCTGCAGCTCAGCAATTATTTATGCCTTATGGTTCCAGATATATCGTGATGAATCAATAGATACCTGGACATTTCTTATATAAAGATGTGTGATCTTTAGGACTACTTATCAATAATGGAATTATACATAATTTACATTAATTTTCTATCAAATTACCATTTTTGAATACTTTATAAAATAAATTAAAATGTCATACAAAATTTTAAAATGTTTATAGAAAATATTTCAAATATGATTTGTTAAAAGAGATTTATTTACATTTTATCGGGGGAATAAAGTCGTCAAAAATAAAGTGGGTTTGCCACTTAACTGACTCTTTATTTCTTTTTACCTTGGCAATTTCTATCGATTACAGCTATCTTTTAATATATAAATATAGGTGCGAAAAGACGGGGGTTTTAAGGTGGATAGTATAGGCATGAGTCTATAA
>JACTOM010000094.1:2762549-2788058 GCA_015832385.1 Elymnias hypermnestra | reverse complement strand
AAAAAAAAATGATTTTTTGAAGTGCTTCGAAGATTGGAAAAACCGTTGGCACAAGTGTATAATATCTCATGGGGATTACTTTGAAGGGGACAAATTAGATATTCATGAATAAATAAATAATTTTTGAAATAAAAACACAAAATTCGCGATACTTTTTGAACACACAGCGTACAGAGACCACGTCCTTCCACTTGCCACGATTCTTACATATCTCCTTCGCTTCTTTCATTCTCAGTAAACCTTTCATACAAGTTCGCCAGTTTAGAGTACTTTTGACCTGGCCCTTATTTAAAATAACCGAAATTTGGTCCAGGAACGTTCGCCTTGGTTTTCCCCTTCCAACTTTTGCATTTCACTCTTGACTCATAAATCCTTTTTGTCAGTCTCCTTTCATTCATTCTCTCTAAGTGCCCAAACCAACTAAGCATACCTTTCTCAATTTTAGTAACTACATTTTCTTTTATACCACATCGTTCTCTTCTCATACTATTTATTATTTTGTCACTCAGTTTCAGTCCACTCATACTTCTTAACGCTCTCGTCTCTACCTCATTTATTTTACTTTTGTGATTCTTTAGCCATACCCAACTTTCACTACCATACATAAGTGTTGGCACCAACACTCCTGCATGCACAGCCAGTCTGGCCCTTTGGGACACACTCTGGCTACTCATAAAAGCGCGCAGAGCACCATTTAGCATATTCCTTGCGTTCACTCTCCTTTCAATCTCACTCTCACATGTTCCATCTTTTGTAAATTTAGATCCCAAGTATACGAATTCTTTCACCTCTTCCACTTGTTCTTCGTCTATCAAAATATTACTTTTCACCATAGGTTCAAAAAACCATAACGTTCGTTTTGTTTACATTCACTTTTATTCCTTTCCTTTTCAAAGCTTCATTCATAACATTTACCATTTACTATCTAGCTCAAGCTGTGAGGAAGGAAAAACCGATTGTCGAGAATATACTCGTAGTTTATATAAAATAACAGTAATAAATGCTTATGTTATTAATTATTAATTGAATGTGAGCCAAACATACAGTCCTTTTTTATATGACAGAGTTTCAGAGAGAAATTATTCATTAATATACTTTTGTATTAATAATGTTTTCATATTGTCATAGCTATATGTATTTAAGTTGGTTAATACTGTATGTCTCTGTTAAACCTTCCAGTTACTGTATTTTAAGTACCATTTTTGTAATAAGTTTAAATGATCTATTGATAAAATATAGATAAATGTTGTTATGGAGATTATTCAACTATAAAAGGAAAATATCTGATTGAAAGCTCCTATCGCACACGTGCCAGACTGTAGACTGGCCCGTCTGCAGACGCTGCAAAATAGATTCATGAGGATGGCCACGGGATGCCCCTGGTACGTCCGAAATGTCGACCTACATAGGGACTTAGAACTCCCCACGATAAAGAGTTATTTTAAAGAGCTCTCCGAAAATTATTTCGAGAGAGCCATCAATCATAGGAACCCACTAGTGGTTAACGCGTCCTCTTATAGGATCCGTCTCAACGTTCCGCCTAGGAAGAGACGGCCTAAATATGTCCTTAACGACCCCGACGATACGATAACTATCGACAATCTACCATACCAGGTAGGGACAAACACTTACACAAGCGATACACAGCGACTCCGCCGGCGGAGTCGAGGTCCCCGATTTCTGACGTCACCCGGACGTGGACTTCACCCACGTTCCCGACGTTCCCGGGGGCGCTTCTGATTCTTCCTTTTCAGGTGATGATTCTGCGATAACGTCGCTCCAAGCCGAGGCTCGGTCTCGCAGGAGATGCCCTTGGAGCGGCGTTTCCCCGGAGAGCGAGCACTTTTCAGGGCTCGCACTCGAAATGTGACGGCCTCCATAAGAGGCCATCCTCCTTCCGGTTACGCTGTAAAAGCCAGTAGGACTAACAGCTAAACACAGTCCGAACAAAAAAATAGGTTGCTTGGTTTTATACAACTCTTGCGGCAACTATCGTTATATTGCAACCAATTTACACAAAACCTCAACATATTATATTCTAAAATCTTTCTCAATTATCACTGTATCTATTAGTGAAATTTGCATTATAAACTATGCAGTAGTTATTGAGTTTATCAAGAACAAAGTAAGGAAATCGATTAAGATTGCCAGTTAGTAATATTTATAAATTAATTTACATAAACACATCACCACACACAACAAGAAAATCCATGTAATATAATAATATATGTCCTTGTTATTTTGATACAAAAAAGGCACATATATCATCATTATTGGCTACACGATTCGATAATATATTTTACCGGCGATGAAAGCCATCCTGTGAATATTAATGTCATGATATCGTATTGACGTGAGAAGATTTATTTATTAGGTAAAAATATAACAAAATGATTATAATAGTCGAAAAACTGTTATAAATAATTTACGTAGAAGCCGTGACACATGAAAAACTTAGATTATTTCTATTCAAATTCGAAATACTAAAGCCAAATCTAACTATATAATGGTGGGACGATTCGGCAGTGGCTAGCTACCGCTCTACCAGCAAACAATGGTAAATTACCTGTTACAAGTTTAGTATAACACAATCTTAGACTTTATCAACAGCTGAGACGACAGACAAGCACAATCTAACCCTTGTCTTTACATACTTTATAACAAAATCCAAGGCCGCGTCTGCCTTTCTGTCTGACTGTTTTTGTCTGCGATAAACTGCAAAAATACTTAACTGATTATAATTCGGTTTTCATCAATAGGTAAAGTAATATTTAAGGAAGGTTTCTATATATAATTTATTAAGGTTTTGCTTAAATTGGTTAAAATACAGTTGCAATTTTCCGACACGGAAAACGTTGAGCAACCTGTGAGCTTTCGACGAAAACGCTGCCTAAATACCTAGAAATATAACAAAACAATGTATGGTAGGACGTTTCTACTTTAATATGGCTACAAAAAATTCTATTAGCATACGCCTATCCTTTCAGAATAGCTTATTATAGTCATTTAACCTTCTTATAATAATGGTCACTTACAATGCTTCAAACGATAAAAATCGAAAACGCTGCCTTAATTCTTTGAGATATAACAAAACAATGTATATACGGATAATTCTTCTTTTATAGATCTATATAAAAGTCTATGACAGCAAGTATCTATGTTTTCAGGATAAGCCACAATCTATTTTAACTCAAAAAGAATGTCAAAACAAAGGTAAGTAATTTGAACGTTATACAGATAAACATAAATACGTTAGTTATGTAATAAAAAAATTGTGTTTATTGGTGTAATCAACTTTTGACTAAAATATCAGATATATTTTGACGAGAAGAAAAAAGCCGGTGTACGCCTGCTTCCTCGATCTGTCCAGAGCATTCGATTTAGTATCATATGATGTACTTTGGGATAAGATGGAGCGGGCGGGCGTACAGCCGGAGTTACTCGGTGTCATGCAGTTTTGGTATACCCACCAAAAGAACAGCGTGAGATGGGGAAAGCAGTTCTCTGAAACATACGGGTTGGAATGCGGCGTAAGGCAGGGGGGATTGACCTCGCCGAAGCTTTTCAATCTGTATGTCAATGACCTAATAGTGGATCTCAGCAGTAAGCCCGTCGGGTGCTGGGTAGATGGCGTCTGTGTAAACAACTTAAGCTACGCAGATGACATGGTGCTGCTGGGTCCCACGGCAGGTTCTATCAGAGAATTGCTGAAAATATGTGAGGAATATGCAGCTAGACATGGGTTACGATATAATGTGGCAAAATGTGAATATCTGATCTTTAAGGTCCCTCACAAACATGTCCAGTATGAGCCTCAAATTACTTTGAATGGGGCTACTCTTAAGAGGGTCACAATATTTAAATATCTGGGACATTATGTTTCGGAGGACCTTAAGGATCAGGCAGACATAGAGAGAGAGCGCAGAGCTCTAGCAGTTCGGTGTAACATGATAGTCCGAAGGTTCTCCCGGTGTAGCGAGGAGGTTAAAATTACGCTTTTTAAAGCGTATTGCCAGACCTTCTACACTGGGACCCTTTGGACTAATTACACCCAAAAGGCACTGGACACTTTTAGGGTTCAATATAATAACGCGTTCCGTATGTTGTTCGGCCTACCCAGATTTTGCTCGGCATCGGCCATGTTTACTGAGGCAAGGATGGATGATTTCTTTGCCCTGCAAAGAAAAAGGCTGGCGTCTTTGTTGACAAGGTTACGTTCCAGCACAAACAGCATCTTGAGGATGTTTATTGGAAAGATGGACTCACCTCTTTACCACCAATTCCTCAAGGTACAGTTTGGGCTGGATAGTAAGATGGGAGCTTATTGTTAACATTATTGTAATTAAATTTAGGTTAGATTAGGATTAAGTTATTTATGTTACTAAGAACTTCTTAAAACGTGTTAGAGAACACTATAATTATAAACGTTATGTAAGCTAATATTATAAAGGGGAAACATTTGTGTTTATGTATGTTTGTAACGTTTTCACACAAAAACTACTGGACCGATTTCAAAAATGTTTTCACCATAAGAAAGCTGCACTTTCATTTTACTTTCTCAAATAAAATAGGGATCCCTAAGAGAACTGCAATAAAGTAACCCAAGGTGTGAAACAAAAACTCTATTATCGAGTGCAATGCAGGTACTATTGATGATAGAACAAAAAAATGTTCTAAAATATTATAGAACGTATTAATACCTACTAAAAAGTCCGAGATACCATATTTCCAACTACTATAGTTACGTCACTATAACTACTTTTTTACATTTTAAAAGTTAATAAAAACGCTGACAATAGTCTAATCATATTATTCATACCTCTATATTAATTCTTAAACTATTAAACGATACTTCGTTAAAAACCGTTTCAATACCTGTAAAATACTGTTTAAATTATTGAAATCAAATATTCTATTCAAAAGATATAAGGAATTTTAAAATGTCAATCTTAAGAAAATAATGTATTCGGAGTCGAACTCCAAAGTGCCAAATGTTGTGTATAGGGAAGTTCTGACACGTTAAAGTATTATAAATAAATCTCTTCTCTAAATATCTTGCTATTATCATGTAATTTATATGAAATTTCAATAATATATTCTGTAGCTCTAACAAAAGGACTTGACGCGATATCAACACACTGCCCCTAGGGTACTTCGCTAACTAAATTCACCATTTGCATTAAAATTTATTTCCTGCACTTCTATCATTATTACATGATATTGTAAAGTTGCAATTTATAAATCATATTTTACATTTACATTAACAAACAGCAATATAAAATTAGCATTTCCTTTAAGTGGTTTTTAGTTTACTAGTGATACGTTGTTTAATTAAATACATAAAACCGTCGAAATAGCTGTATGTATACAATTTTCTACAATGAATTACGAAAAAACAATCTGGAAATGAAATTAATTGCTCAACTGATGAATAGAAGAAGATACTCTGTTGATTTTTTATTGGTTCTTCTCAACAGAGGAAGAAATGTTAACTACCGTATTTGACGGTTAAAACTCTGCATGAAGGAACTATCTATAAATACATTTACAAAACATTTGTTTCTGTGGTTGATGGAAATGTGCTATTACTCTGTTGATGGCTTCCTTAATGGTCCAAATTGATTTTAATATTATGGTTTTAAATCTGGCATGTTTTTTCGGTAAATTCAAAGACATATAGGTTTCTGGTCTTCCATCGTTTAAATAAAAATAACCACAGTCAATTTTCACAGAGATTATTTATTACTTTATGCTAAATCATTAATTAATCTTTTCATTAAATGACAATAACCAATAATTTATGGATGCAAGGTGTGCACCGGACACAACTTTAAGTAAGAATGCCCGCCAGTCTAATGCAAGCCCTTTTATACTAGTTACTGCGAGTGGGGGTAGTTTGAATGTTGGTAGACGTTTGTTGCTAGCTCGCTGCACACCTTGTTGCCAACATTAAAAATCCTTGCCGCCGTTAGACATATATATTTCGACATAAGTTTTTTAAATTTGCATATCTGTATAAAATAAAATATGACCTGTAATAGACATAGTTTATGCAAATAAATTGAATTGAATTGAATAAAACATTTTTTAATTGATTATGATTTTGAATTTATTTGATACAGGTAGTTGAAGAGACCAGATGTAGTCAATCACTAACTCCCTGCTTCCGAAACACAAGATCCTAAGTTTAATATTGAAATTTATTATTAGAATACTAATTAAATCATGGAAGTATATCAAAATTTTATTAATCAGCTGAAATACGTACAGTGGAACGTATGGTGTTATCATTGTAAAATTTTAAAGCGAATTGAGATCACTAGTGACGCGATATTGATTGGTTGGGTGAAATAAATAATACTACACCAATAAAAAGTAAAATACAGGGATATAATTAGTTGTACATACACAATAAAAAAAGACTTTATTATAATAAGCCATCATAGAACATACGTGTAGATTAAGACTCAGTTAACATCTATAATAAGCTTAGATTTAATAGAATAAGCAGAAATGGAATATGAGATTAGATATTGATAGATTGTAAATGTATTATGACTGACGCTGACTATGTGCCTCATGCGGAAACTCAGAGTCACTCAGCGTGCGATGGAGAGGGCTGTGTTCGGAGTTTCTCTACCTGATCGAATTAGAAATGAAGAGATCCGTAGTAGAACCAAAGTCACCGACAAAGTTCAACAAATCGCGACCCTGGAGTGGCAATGGGCGGGGCACATAGTCCGAAGGACCGATGGACGTTGGGGACCGAAAGTGCTGGAGTGGCGACCCCGCACCGGACGCCGAAATATAGGCAGACCCCCCAGAAGGTGGACCGATAATATAAAGAGGGTCACCGGTAGCCGCTGGAGCCAGGCGGCGCAAGATCGGACCTTGTGATCATTCCGTGAGACCTATGTCCAGCAGTGGACGTCCATCGGTTGAAGCGACGACGAGCAAATGTATTAATAGGTTTAAATAGAATAATTCAAAAAGATGCCGAGCAATAAATATCGGCAGTAAGTGATAGATAAAATATAAAAAAAAAAACAATAAATAACTTTTATTTTTGAAGTCAGAAGGGTTTTACTGATAAATATTGGAAGGTAACTAAGTTGTTAGAATAGAGGAGACACTATTATAGTTATTATGGCGATAATTATATGAGCAGCAAGGTAAGTTGATTTTACCGAGAAAAAATATGACCAGGGCGTGATTCAAAAACGTGGTTATGTTAGCTACCTGCAATAAGTAGTGTCAGACAATGTGTCAGTCCCTATTGTGTGAGCGAAGTACTTGAGACTTGATGACAGCGCCTACCCATTGCACGTATATGAAAGTCAGATGTGCGGATCTGTGTATCCGTTGATAATTTGAAAAAATCAAAATATTCTTTATTCAAGTAGGCTCAAAAAGCTGTTTTGAATCGTCAAAGGTCTATTCGTTGGTAACAAATCTACCACCGGTTCAGAATTCTTTGTGTTAGGGGTACGTCTTTGCTGGTAGGGTGGTTGATGAGGCTGCAGCTGAAAATCGGCGCCATGCGTCATATTTGTGGCACATGGCACAAGCCGAGCTGTTTTGCCTTTTCGAGGCTATGTGGGGTTTGCACGGCCATTAAACAAAGTTGTGCAATTATTATTTTTATTGTTTATTGTTTTAAGTGTATTTAACTCACATTGCTCTGAATAAAGCTTTCTTTCTTTCTTTCTTTCTTTCGTTCTTTTAACTAGACTGTTAAGTGAAAGATATTGGGCGGAAGTGGCCCTCTTCTGCGAGACTGTAATCTCGCTAAACGAGGCTCACGAGCGAGATAGAGAATGCAGTACATACTCCCTTTCACCGCCAAAGGAGGCGGGATACCAGGCGGCGCTTGTTTGCGCACCTGCTCCCACTTCCATGAATCCTCAGTCGGACTCATCTGGGGCACCAGGGAAGAATGCGCAAGCTGAACCTCTGGTGTCTCACTTCCCTGTCCCTGTCCCTGTCTCGCTGAGTCCCTTACTCCTGGCCCATTTAGGTTGGGGTGAGTGCGTAAAAGCATTTTCCAGCGCAAAAAAGGGTGGTAACTAGCCACGGCCGAAGCCTTCCACCAGTCCAGACTCAGAAAAATTAGATAATACAATTTCCTAAATCCGTCCTCCCGGGGATCGAACCCGGGACCTCGCACCACTGCGCCAACGAGGCCGTCGTAACGGCAGTTTAAAATACCTGACAATATAAAGTCAATCACAACTTTCGTAAGTCGGCAAATGAGGTTTTTAGTGTACATAATACCTATCTCATACAAACTCGCGTTAACAAACTAAAGTGTTTTCTAAAAGATAACGACCCGGACCCATATTTAATGCGACCCTTAACAAAAGGGACCCAAAACTTACAGCACACTTGGGCGTCCGCACTTTCCAACCACAATATGGCCGCACCTCGTTTACACGGACTCCGCCTCCATAACCTCACGTGCTATCAGATTAGAAATAAATTGCACCTCAAAACTATATCGATGTAGGAAAACGTATTTGCTGTAGGCCTTAAAAATAAGTTTATATATAACATTCAATAATAAGAAATACTACGTCCATTAGATAAGTTCTATATTTGTGAGATAAAAAAAGCCTAAAAAATAAGAATTAATTGCGTATTCTTTTATAGGGTTCGTCGTATGTTTATATTCGGAGTCGGTGTCAGCGAAGGTAGAGGTTCCCCGCGTGTCCACTTGGCAGCTCCCGGGTCTCTCCCTATAGCTATATATGTAGGCACATCGGCTGACACCGCCTCCAAATATAAGAATACGAAGAACACTATAAAATAATACGCAATTATTTCTTACTTTTAAGAGCATATTAATATATTTCTAAGTCTGTTTTAATAATAATAATGATAATATCCTTTATTTCAGGCCGACAACCCATATTACATGTTTTTTTTTAAATTAAATAAAATTAAAGATTAAAATTAAACTTAAAATGAAATCAAAAAATACTAATCAAATTTAAACTAATTAAAAATTAAAAAAACGTTTATATTATTATTTCGTGTCTGATGCAGGGTAGACCAGTATCTCGTGAAGGGATTTTTAAAGTCTTCTCTTATAAGGGATAATATTCCATTTCTACTATGACGAAGCCGTTCCCAGTAAGATGCAGATCGCGATCTGAGTATGGCGAAGAAGTCAGGGATTCCCGCAGTGGCAAACATCGTTTTAGCACTGCAGAATCGCGGTAGTTTCATTAGAAACCGAAAAGCATTGTTATACTGGATTCTCAACGCATTGTAAGATCGTGCTGTGTACCTTGTCCATAACTGGTTCGTGTAAAACCACTGACAAAATGCTTTGAACAAGGTAATCTTTACGTCATCCGCACAACGTGCATATCTGCGTGCTATCATGTTACTGCGCGCCGATAAAGCCCTGCGCTCCTTCTCCATGTCGCTATCATCCTTTAGGTCTTCAGTCAATATGTGACCTAAGTATTTGAAACTCTTAACAACGCGAACTGACATTCCATTCAAAGATACCGGCAAAACCACCTCCGCACCTTGGCCCCGCTTTAAAAATAACCATTTCAGTTTTGGCAACATTGTATTGGAGACCATGCTCTTTCGCGAACTGTTTACACACACTAAGCAGCTTCCGAAGCCCAGTTATTGAAAGACTGAGAAGACCCATATCGTCTGCGTAACTAAAATTATTAACACAGACGCCACTAATGTGACAGCCGATTTTAGTTTTGAAGGCGGTTCTTTTTTTGTTAAAATTTCTATTTATTTTTTGATTTTTAGTGAATCTGAAGTAAACTAACAAATTTTTATCAATATGTGTACCCCTAAAAACGAGTTTCTCATATGAGATAACACCGTTTAAATGAAACAACTTTACAAAGTAAAATTTACATTAATATCGCCACACCCGGGATCGAACTCGCAACCTTATACGTTACAGATCGGTTATTTTATATGGTGATCGAGCACAACACTAACATGCAAAAGTTCTCCCTCCCCCAGACTCTGCTACCACCGCTTCACACATAATTCACCTTTCAAATATTGCAATGCAGCAGCAAACATGAGCTCATTGCTAGTTGATTAGAAACAGTTATATATTCTGCCAAAAATCGCACCCTTACTGTAAGCCGTTGAGGAGTTCTATTGATCTTCATATTTAACTACGGCTAGCACTTGACCATACCGACGTTACGGTAGGCAACTCAATTGAGGCATTACGGTAGGCAGCTTATAGAAGATTCTGCCGAGTATCGTTGATTTGCTCCTAAGAATTGAAGAGTTCCGTCAATTTGTCATGGATTCTATCATCAGAACCTTACCAAACTATCACAAAACAACTCTTGAAGTATATCCTTTCTAATAAAAAAAAGAATTATCGAAATCGGTTGGCGTGATCTTGAGTTATTCGTCCATTTGTCGCGCACATGCTTACGCAAATTTAAGGCTTATCCGGTCTTTCTCATATATGCTGTCATTAGAACTGGTTTAAAAAAAATAGGACCATATGAAGAGCACCACCTTTTATTTAAAAAAAATCATCAAGATCGGTCCACCTAGTCGGGAGATATGAGGTAACAAACATAAAAAAAATACAGACGAATTGATAACCTCCTCCTTTTTTTGAAGTCTGTTAAAAAGTGAAACTTCTTTAGGCATATATAGGTTAATTGTTAACGGATAAAACGAGTGATTAGTGTGTTGCTAGGTTAGGTAGTTTTAATATGTACAAATAATATGTAGCATATTAATACACCACTCGTTATTTAATCATTTAAACTATTTCTCATAAAATATAAAATGAGATTTCAATAACTTTGAATAAAATAATAATGTTTCATAAATTCTCTTCAAAGAAATTTTAATTTTTGAAATAGGATTTTATTTACCAAAAAGTTTATCGCGCCTTTATAGATTTAGGAAAGGCCTTTGATCGAGTGTTGAGGAATAAGTTGTGGTCAACGTTATCTACGTATGGGGTGAGTGGTTTTCTGATTCAAGCATTGAAGTCTCTCTATGAGGATTCTAGTGCTAGTCAAAATAAACGGAGCGTACACGGAGTGGTTTCCTGTCGAAAGAGGTTTCCAACAGGGTTGTGTTGCGTCACCATGGCTGTTCAACCTATTTATGGATGACTCAGCTAGCAAACCAAGACTGATCTTATAAACAGTAACACTAAAACTACCGCTGTTCCTGCTTTATTTTTATACTTTAGTTTCATTGCAACATGAATTCTCTAATACTCATTACCTTTTAACCGACCAAAAGTTTATTCTTTGTTAAAGTTTACCGGCGGAACTCACTCAGAAAATAATAATCGTGAATTTCGACTATTAAATTGGCTAGTAAATAAAAAGCAGAAATAACACAATGATATTTAATATAAAATTGAGTGAATGCACTATTTGCAATCATTACTCACCAGATTTGAATATCTACAAGAGATATATTATATGATACATTAGAATCCTGCGATTTTGTGCAAAGATATTAATGCAGGATACCTTTGAATCACGTCATTGTTCGATGATGATTATTTTGCATTGTCTGATGAATTAGATATCTAGATAATATACTAAACTAAAAAATTGATTAGGCTTAATATAACAGTTATTGAGCAGACCTTTATCTGAGGCGATTAACTCAAAAGATTTTAACAAAAAAAGAACCGCCTTCAAAACAAACTCTTGCAAATATATAAATAGGCTCTAAAAAGTGAAAAACAATTGCGTATTCTTTTTTAGTGTTCTTCGTATTCATATATTCGGAGTCGGAGTATATATATATTCTACCAAAAATCGCACCCGTGCTGTAGGCCGTTGAGAAGCCATTGATCATCATATTTAACTACGACAATCATTTGACAATTCTGAAGTTACGGTAGGTGTCACAAATATTGGCGTGATCACTTTCCACTTGGTGCAGATCCTCTCGGGGCACGGGTGCTTCGGGAGGTATCTATGCCGGGTGGCCCGTAGGGAGCCCACTGAGGAATGCCACGAGTGTGGATCCGCCGTGGACACGGCGGAGCACACGCTTGCGGTGTGCCCCAGTTGGGATAGCCAGAGATCTGCCCTAGTGGCCGTATTAGGGTCGACCGACCTGTCTCTGCCCACCGTCGTGCGAGCGATGGTGGAGCGGAGGGAGTGTTGGAGTGCGGTGGCCTCCTTTAGCGACGAGGTGATGTCGCTGAAAGAGGCCGCGGAGCGGCGTCGGGAGGCGGATCCCGCCGCCCACGCCCTCCGTCGTAGGCGTCCGGCGAGAAGACGTGCGGTCCAGGACCGCCGTCTTCCCCCTTAGCACTAGCCTCTGGGACGGCGGACCGCGGAGGCCGTCGTCCCACGTAGCGAGGCTCCGTAGGTTGTCGGGCGGCGCGCCTTCGCGCTGCCCCATAGGTAGCTCGATCCTTAGGATCAAGGTAGGGGCCCCTCACGGCGAGTCACGGCGGCTTGCTCAGTTTTACTCTAGAGCTAACCTGTCGCGTCGCCATTTGTGACAATACGTAGGACGGCGAGTCGTTTTTAGGCAGTAAGAGTCCGGCATGACCGGGACGTCCGCGGCGCCACGGTATTCCATGGGAATTTTTTTCCTGTATTGACAAAAAAAAGGTGTCTCAAATTCCGGAGATCTTATAAAAGGTTCCGCCGAGTATCGTTAATTTGCTCCTAAGAATTGTTGAGTTCCGTTACTTTGTCATGGATCCTATGATCAAAACCTAACCAAACTATTATCAAACAACCCTGTAAGTATATTCTTTCCAATAAAAAAGAATCATCGAAATCGTTTGGAGTGATCTTGAGTTATTCGTCCATTTGTCGAGCACGTGCTTAATGCAAATTTAACACTTATCCGGTTTTCTCATGGATGCCATCATCAGAACTGGATTAAAAAAAAATGGGACCACGACGAGAATGACGAGTGTCGAGCACCACATTTCATTTTAAAAAAAATCATCAAGATCTGTTCACCCAGTCGAAAGTTATGATGTAACAAACATAAAAAAAATACAGTCCAATTTCTAACCTCCTCCTTTTTTGAAGTCGGTTAAAAAGGGATTTTCATGTGATTTTACCAAAGGACAGAATGATTATCGAGGAAGGTTTTTACATATAATTTGTCAAGGTTTTGTTTGATATTGTTAAGGTGTAATATTTGAAAAATACTTTTATCGCGCGCGATATAATTAAAAAGGTATGATGACCGCTTTGTAATGTCCGTCTACTTAAATACTTCGATATACTTCAAGTAGTGTAGACTTCATAAATTAAGGTAAAAGTGGTAACTCCTTATTCATAGCAGAAAGGGTTTTAGATCATAGACCCAAAACGCTACTCCATTGTTAACAGTGCCCAGGATTAGAACTTGCAATTACTTTAAAGAGCATCAACACCATTTGGGTAGCATTTATAATAATTCAGGCTCCTTATTCTACAAATAAGACACATAGATATAAATCATGCAAAGAGCTTATTGTCCTTTCCCAAGGTCAAGACTATCTGTGTAAGTAAGCGCGACAAACAGACAGAGTAACTTTGGCATTTATAATTTTACTTTACACACTTTAAGGTACAACTTTTACAAACTTTAATCGTCATATTTATTTATATCGATACAACAGTCTAAAAAGTAAGTTTCAAGCTTCTATCTCTAAAATTGACGATACTTCCACCCCTTACAACCTTTTTTCAAATTAAAAAGTAGCCTATATCCTTTATCAGGCTGGCTATCTACCGAATTTAATTTAAACCGGTTCAGTAGTTATGTCGTGAAAGCGCGACAGACAGACCGGGTCCGCCTGTTAAAGTAAAGCTTTAATACTCGTTGATGTTGAGACATATGGGTTTTGCAACCCCCTGGGATCTTCGGGCGGAGATCCTTGGCCTATTAGTGTCGGGTGGTTGCCTGACATCACGTTGATGTGCAGTGTATCAAGGCTTTGTCCCCACATGGAGGATTGACTCTCAAAGAGGTTTGGTTTTGGTAATTAATTGCACCAGATTGTAGGATTAACTTGTCTGGACCCCCAGCGCCACATCTTAGTGTCGCTGGTTGGAAGTAACTTCTCTCTGCCCAGCTCAGCCGCTATGCTTGGTGGTATAGCCCACTAGAGAGCAGCTGCCTATTTTGTGAGGCATTATTCTTGCAGAAGGAGGCATTAGATCAACAAAAGGAGAGAGTGGTCGATGCTACTCCCTCCCGCCGGAGGAGAGAAGGTGTAAGACGGCGCAATTATGTACGCCTGCTTCCCTTTTCTTGAACCTTTTAGTCGGAATCATCCGGAGCACTAGAGGATAAAGAGGGTTCCGCTGAGTTTTAGTGTGTATTCTAATTTCAGTGGGTCCCTGTCTCTTGAATTGAGCTGTATATTCAATCCAGCGCGCGTAAAAGCATTTCCAAGAAAAAAAATATGTTTTATAAAAGTACAATCGTCAATGAAATAGTAATTTAACTATTTAACTCTGGGCACGTATGAAACGAACCTCCAATCGATTTCCAGTACTACCATTCCGATTGCAATCAATCTTCTTGCTCGTTTGAATTGCAAATTACATGTACTCGTGTAATCGTTTCGTGATAACATGATATCTAGTGGATTATCAGTGCATATCACAAACTTCATGTAACTATAACAAAAATGATTAACAAAACATGTACGTGTAATGTGATGAAGGCCGTTAATGTCGTACGATTGGTGACATATACAGCATGTACTAAAATGAGACTATTTCACTCATTCAATGAAAGCTTCTTCCTTACTAGTTATACGCTTTGACCCGTAGTACCCGATAATGTGGAAATATAGAGAATTTCATTATTAGTATATCTAACTAAATTTCGTCAGGGGGATACGATCGTACCGTACCGTGTCTTGGACGGCGGCGACACTCTTGGCGGGTGATCTCCCATGGGAATAGCAGACAGAAGCACTGGTGGCAACTTACCAGTGCAGGGTTGCCGTAAGGTCTGGAGGTGACCGTTTCAAAATTACGAGGTCCAAATAGTCAGGGCCCTTGCCGACAGGGTCCTTATTCAAGCTTGGAAGGAGCTTCTCGAGTCTCCAAGTGCGGGTGTGATCACAGTGGAGGCGATTCGTCCTCACCTCGAACAATGGTTAGCTAGGCGGCACGAATCGCTTGCCTTTAGGCTGGTGCAAGTGCTGACCGGACACGGATGTCTCGGAAAGTATTTGCATCAGATAGCACGACGGGAAGAGTCCTCTATCTACCATCAGTGTAGTGCGCCTGTCGATACGGCAGCCCACACTGTGGCAGAATGTCCGGCTTGGGAACCGCAGCGTACATCCACTGGTGTCCCTCATCGGAGCGGATCTCTCACTGCAAAGTGTAGTGGGCGCCATGCTTGATTTTATTAGATGCAATTAAGTTTCATTAAATGTAACGCGCATACGCAACCCCGCCAGCGATGTGCCATTTTAAGCGCAACTCGGTCAATGACCAATAACTGGAGTACCTGACAAGCCACCAAACACCTTGAGGGACCTTTCTTTGTTGGGCAACGGAACCCCGCATCTGTTACCTAAAGGTCGCCATTAAGGAGGGAGACAGCGATCGTGGGCTTCTCGCCTCCTTCCCGGCCTTCTGCGAACGGTCGAAGTGGTCACACCCCCAACCGTTTCGCGTCATGACATCCCCGCAGAAGGAGAGCGTAGCACACCAGGCAATCAAAATGTGTAATTTTACTTATGGTATTATACGGTGTTTTAACCACAGCTGAAGACACCAGTAAAAACTCAGAGAAATATGATCGAACTCAGGACTTCTATTGAGGAAGTAATTACTCGCAAAAACCCTCCTGGTTTGTAACTGCGTTAATTCTATCGTTTACTTTCGGGACACCCGGTATACGTGATGTTTATTTCATTCAATCCCTAATCGATTTCCAATAGCGTAATGCGTGTATCGAATGTAATCAATCCTCGGAACCGTTTTACGATAACTTGATATGAGATCTTTATACAAATATCTATAATAGTATTAAAAAGCTGAATAGTTTGTTTTAACGCATTAATCTTAGGAACATAGGTTTTTAAATGAATGGATTTATTTCTCGTAAGTAGACTCAATGTTTTTAGAACCACTTTATTCTCAAAAGAAATAAAGTCTGCGCCTCAAGATAGACGAAAATGGAAGAAATTTGGTTAACATAAAAAAGATTATAGTGTAAGTAAGTAAGTAAGTAAGTAGCAGCCCATTAACGTCCCACTGCTGGGCACAGGCCTCCTCACTCCGAGGAGCGAGGGTTTTTAGAGCATAGACCCACCACGCTGCTCCACTGCGGATTGGCAGGCATAGTACACAAGTGCACTCTCTATTCCTTCACTCTCATAGTCCGATGTGACGGGAATCCGACACGACCGGAGAGAGATCAGGCGCAGGACCGACGGCTTAACGTGCTCTCCGAGGCACGGGGGTGGATCACACCGCCAACTTCCCAACTTCGGGTAAATATTGAGAAAATCTTAATAGAAAACTCAATATTGATTTTTGAATTGGCCCGACCCGGGACTCGAACCCAGGACCTCATGTCTGTAGTCGAACATGCTAACCACTAGACCAATGAGGCAGTAGACCAATGAGGCAGCGGATCTTAAAAGATACAAATACATTATTATAGACTTTTTTAAAGAACTTTTAAAGGGGGACAATTGTATGATACATGATTTTGGCGAAACCTTAACCGTTTACGAAGGGCACGCAGTAGAAACTCACAAAAAGGAAAAAAATCACCTGATTTTCAAACATTCTTAATTTGGTGCACCGATTATATTGGATCTAGAGTGATGATATATAATATATAGCTTTTCTCGATAAATAAGTTGCCTAACACTGAAAGAACTGTTCAAATCCGACCAGTAGTTTCTGAGATTAGGGTGTTTAAGCAAACTAACTTTTTAGCTTTATAATATTAGCATAGATTTAGGTTATCTTTGATAATTTTTCGCTTTTTTTTACACCAATACATCATTTTTTATCAAAGTTAAAGACAGCCATTTGAAAAATCACCGAAAGTTTTTATTTTATACTTGCGTTTGTGAGTATCTAAAAGCTTGCATGCAAAGCAAACGAAGTCCTCGAAAGTCGAAACAATTCACCCAAATTGAACCTGTATTAACTTAATTGTAACTTATATCTAATTAAGTTGAAACTTTGCAAGTATACACGGATAACAGGGAATGTCTCTAAGTGCAGTTGAATAGGGGTTGTTGGATGCGGGCGGTTTATTTGTTGGATACATCTAAACTGCAATATTGGATTCATTAAATGAGCAATTTACTCTATACGATACAACTTTCGTTTACATTTTGCTCAGGTAATTGCCATTGGATAAGATAACCATGATCGATGCTTCTATGAGTGAGGAGGTAAGTGCCCAGTAGTGGGGCGTTAATAGGTTACTACGATTTCTTTGCTTCACCATTTAAAACTAACAAAACCGGTCCAGCAGCTTCAAATCTTGACTTGATTAGACAGTCGGATGGAAAAAAATAAAAAAATTGATACTGATGTATCGTGTAAAGACGCTTAATTATGTAAGCCTTAGACTGCCCAGCCGCCGTAATTTTCCCGCACCTGCCCCGCCCCGCACTGATGTTCTTTGCGTCGATTGCCCTGCGCGTCCAATGACGCTACCAAATGTTATAATTTTTATGTTTGCTAATAGTTAAAGTATACAATTTTATCTTTTGTTTATTAAATTAAGACTCTGGTGTATCGTCATGTTGCGCTAAACTTTGGGATAGTTATAAAAGTCCGTCTTGTATTTATAGGTTCATATCGTAAAAATATAAACTTACCTCAAGGGTTTCCATTGTTATTAACATCACTTACATAGTCATAAACACAAAGAACATAAAGACTCATAGTTTATAAAGTACCACAAAAAAAACTAAAGGACTTTCGAAGCGA
Source organism: Elymnias hypermnestra (assembly GCA_015832385.1). Classification (NCBI taxonomy): domain Eukaryota; kingdom Metazoa; phylum Arthropoda; class Insecta; order Lepidoptera; family Nymphalidae; genus Elymnias; species Elymnias hypermnestra. The sequence continues at coordinate 2,770,131 of JACTOM010000094.1, read as the reverse complement.
CACACAACGTTGTTACAAAGTAACTGTTATTTTGTAATTGATTTATTTTTGTTTTTTCTATTGTCTGATGTAATATCAACACGTATTTTGTAATGACGGTTACCGAGAAGCAACATAGGTAATACACATTATGACTGAAAAAGAGAGATGCTTATATTTCTAATTGCACGAGTTGAGACAGAACTATCGTATCGTGTCAACTAGGAATAGACACGGGTAATCTATTTTAAATCGGCCTTATTAACCGGTAGTTGACAGGGGTAGTTTAAGGGTTATGTAATGGATCTGCACAGCCCGACAAAGGAATTCTGTAATATTCTTGTCTAATTACGATTTTGATAAGTATTTCCGTATACAATGTGTTTAAATTAATAATAAACCTCAAGCAAATATCACTCTACTTTAAAATTTATCAACATCAGTCATTATTGTATCAAGTTATTCTAGTCAGTAGTTTAACGTATCGGATAATGAAATTGTTTCTCGCGATTTTGTTTCAGAAAAGGTTCGTCAACAAATACGGGCTTACACGATAGGTAAAAATTGAAGCTAATAAACAGCAATAATTATCCGACGGAACAGGAAATGGGGTCACTTCTTTATCAGTACATCATAAAATTTCATAATGACAATGAAAATTGACAATCTAAGTTTATTGACAATCAAAGTTACCTATTTATATCAAAATCTTTTCTATTAAGATTTTCTCAATGTTAGCCCTGTGTCGAGTAGTTGTCGGTGTGCTCCACCCAAGTGTATTACTCTCTCTCTCTTTCTTTCTCCGCGAGTGTCGAATTGCCGTCACATTCCACTATGAGAGTGAAGAAATAGCGAGTGCACTTACGTACTCTACCTGCCAACCCGTAGTAGAGCAGAGCTGTTGGTCTAACGTCTAAAAATCCTCTTTCCTTTGTGTGAGGCAGCCTGTGCCCAAGAATGGGACGTTAATGGGCTGTGACTTATAAGATTCCAATTATGAAATTTGCCCTGCGTTTTCGTAAAATGCTGCCCCAGAATGCACCAATTTCTGTAGTCTCAAGCTTTGTGACTATATGACTTCTGCGGCGCCCCTTATTTCATCTTTCAACTAGTTGCCTTCTCTAGGGTACCATTCTGTGATATCAATAGCCTAATTTTCCATATTGTTCCTCTCTACACGACTCTTCCATTTCCATATCAGTCTTTTAATTAAATTAGTGACATCTGCGGCGCTAGTTTTCTCGCTAGTGAAATTAGGTGGAGGACGGTTGCCTTCTTTTACGAGACCTCATCTCAAATAAGAGACTAAGGAAGCAAGCGGCTGAAGTCCTCTCTCGTCATCGAAGGAAGTTGGGTGGCAGAAGTAGCACGTATACGCTTCATGCTTCACCCTATCGGATAGTAGGTCCTCATAGTCGATGTCATCCAGGTCACTAGAGTGGTAGTAGTTAGGGAGCCTCTAGTGATTTTACTCATGGATGAGAAGGGATCCGGTGGATTTTAGTGTGTATTCTGTGATTTATGAGTCCCACACTTCCAATCTGAGATTTTTTTTTATTGGGGAGCGTGAAGGCATTTCCCAGCGCGAAAAAGAGTCACTTTATCTTCTTTCCTTATATTCAGTATACTATTCTCTAAAATACGTTGCCCGTCTCTAGTTTTTAAAAAACCCGCTTTGTTAAAGACCATGTTTGGCTATAGGTCATGGAAGAATACGCGAGTAAAGGGTACGACGATTTCATAATCCTTAATATAAATAAACTGCCTCATTGTTCTAGTGGTTAGCATGTTCGACTACAGACATGAGGTCCTGGGTGGGTAGGTTTAAATAGTACCTAACCGTTAATTCACGTGATTAATTTTTAATATTTTTTAACAATGTGCTGGTGTCAGCGGAATTATCACCCAAAGAGTTTCCTACAACGATCACAACGCTGGTAAATCAATTAGTCACTTATGACTTACCTTATTTGAAGCTCGTATGATCGCTGATCTCCCAGGTCGTGGGCAACTGGACACTGTAGGTGAGCTTGTGGCCCGGGATAATCAATAATGAGTCTTATAAGATAAGCCATAAGTTCTTTAATTGACTTACGTAGCGTTTTTCATTTGTGATACGCTATAGAATACCCTCGAGTTATAACTTGCTCGAACACTGGGTTCGAGTCCCAGGTCGGGCCAATTCGAAATCGATATTGAGTTTTCTATTAAGATTTTCTCAATATTTGCCCGAAGTTGGGAAGTTGGCGGTGTGATCCACCCGCGTGCCTCGGAGAGCATGTTAAGCCATCGGTCCTGGGCCTGATCTCTCTCCGGTCGTGTCGGATTCCCACACCAGACTATGAGAGTGAAGGAATAGAGAGTTCCCTTGTGTACTATGCCTGCCAATCCGCAGTGAAGCAGCGTGGTGGGTCTTTGCTCTAAAAACCCTCTCTCATATGAGGGAGAAGGCCTGTGCCCAGCAGTGGAACGTTCATGGGCTGTTACTTATTTTTTTTTTACTTAATATAAATATAAATATAAGCTTCCAAGTAATTAGCCATGATAGCTGAACGTTGAATGGGCTCTTCTTCAGACAAGTAGCACGCCCTTCAGACATGTGTCTCTTTATAGAAAAAAAAATGTTTTCTGTAAAATTTGGCTAACGAATAATAGTTCAAGTGATGATGTCGTAAACATTGATGAATAATGATTAGCTTAAATTAATGGTTACGCGCCATGGATGCGTCACTAAGGCCGATCGTGCCTCTCTATCGAAGTTTCCTCCCATATGAGTCATACTTTGCAGTGCAGCCGGTAACCATCGAAAATCTTTAGAAATACATATCATTACATGTAAATCTGTGGGTTTTGTTGAATATATCGACGCTGATGACGTATTGCAGCATAAATCTGTAAAACGAACAGATCTATGACATCGCGATCAGCACAGCGCTGAGACCACAGCGCAATAAATCGGCAGCAGTTAGATTTTATTTATTGCCGCGGACAGGAATGACGCGGCACTAAATTTTATCGTCGGACTATAAATACAAGGGATAAACTTTGAAATTAACATTTGGAAGAACTGCTAGAAAGTAAGTAGCAGCCCATAAACGTCCCACTGCTGGGCACAAGCCTCCTCGTAGTAGAGTGGGTTTAAGATCATAGACTCACCACGCTTCTATTATAAATGCGAAAGAAAATCAAAACTGAACCGATTTAAACGTACACGCTCACTAATAACGAGTTCCCCATATTTCCACGGGAATCGTACATATAAGCGAAAAACCACTACTCACTGACTTGAAATTTAGCATTTATTATGCTCTCGCGATGTTGTATCTTACTAAGAACGGGATCCGGATACAAACGAAGCTTACTGATAGATTTTCTTTACCATTTACCCTTTGATTTCACATTCGTTATACATTTTCCTTTCGCGATGTAAACTTGCACTAATAACGGGTTTTTCGTTATTCCAATGGAATCAAGAGTTACGCGAGTAAAACCGTGGAGAACATTTAGTATATATGTCCGTGTGTTATAGTCTGTGGAACCCTGGCGCCATCTGTGTATCGGCGTGGGGGCAGAGTCAATAAGTGGCACTCCGGCCCGTCTCTCGGCAGTACTCGAGTGGCAGTCGGCCGGAGTGGTCGACTATTGAAACTGTCGCGTTCCTAGCTATTAGTGTAAATGAGTTTGTGTAAATTGATATCGGGAACATTAAGTGATAGAACATTATAATCCGAGTTAATTAATAAAGTGTTTAATTGCACCAAAATTACCCACGAACGCCCACAGAATAATAAATTAAATAATGGATCCCATTAATGACGATGTCGCCGGAGAACCCTACGCCCCTGTGCTTTATGCTTCTCCGTTCTTTCTTATTCTCCGACATATATATGTCGGAGTACAATAGTCTGTGGAACGCTGGCGCCATCTGTCCATTGGTGTGGGGCAGAGTCAAGCAGTTCTCGGGTGATGGCCTGTCGGTGCGGTCAAATTTTGAATTTGTCGCGTTCCTAGCTATTATTATTAACGAGTTTGTGTAAATTGATATCGAGAACAAAAAGTGAACATTATAATCTGAGTTAATAAAGTGTTTAATTGCACCAACGCCCACAGTATGGATGTGATCCACATTAACGATGATGTCGGCGATGAGCCCTATGCCCTATGAGCCCTTGCTTTATGCTTCTTCTCTTTCTCGATTATTCTCCGACAAATATATACTAGTAGCCATTAAATATTTAGAATTAACCGCGAACAAACAAAAGTAGTGGAGGTATATATTCTTGTTGTATTGTTTTAGAGTATACAAACAAAACAATCCGATGATACAATAGCGATTCTGTAGCGAACCAATTTCGGCTCTTCACAGAGCAGCCATGATAGGGTTTTACGGGGATTTATTTTCGTCGGATTACATTCCAACTACCAAGTTTACAAGTATCATGAGACAAGAAAACATACAACATGGTGAACGAAAAGATAAAAGCATATATTTCCAAATCCGACACATATATACCCATACTTAGAATGCTAGAAAATAATTCAAATCCTTATTAATATATCGCTTAGATAGTGCATCCCTTCGAGTCTGCTCTGATTTCCGTTACCTCGGCTCTATCCTCCTAAACGACGGCAAAGATGTTACTAGCAGGATAAATGTAGGTTGGATGAAGTGGAGGGAGGTCTCGGGATAAGATTAGGAATGAGTACATTAAGAGGAAGTGTGAAAGAAGCACCAGTGACCGAGAAGTTAAGAACTGGAAAGCTATCCTGGTATGGACAAGTCATGAGAAAGGAGGATGTATGAAGGGGTCCTAAATATGATGGTAAGCGGAAGGGCCGGGAGAGGGCGACCAAAAAAAGTGTGGATGAGGTGTGTGAGAGAGGATATGAGTGTAAGGGGTGTAAATGTAGAAATAACAGCGAATAGAGTGAAGTGGCGTAAGGAAACATGCTGTGCCGACCCCACCTAGTGGGATAAGGGCAAGAAAATGATGATGACTAAATAATATACCGCACTTACACGCCAAAACTGCTGGTAAGTAAGGTAAGTAGCAGCCCATTAACGTCCCACTGCTGGGCATAGGCCTCCTCGCTCATATGAGAGAGGGTTTTTAGAGCATAGACCCACCACGCTGCTCCACTGCGGATTGGCAGGCATAGTACACAAGTGCACTCTCTATTCCTTCACTCTCATAGTCCGACATGACGGCAATCCGACACGACCGGAGAGAGAGATCAGGCGCAGGACCGACGGCTTAACGTGCTCTCCGAGGCACGGGGGTGAATCACACCGCCACCTTCCCAACTTCGGGCAAATATTGAGAAGATCTTAATAGAAAACTCAATATCGATTTCGACCTGGCCCGACCCGGGACTCGAACCCAGGACCTCATATCTGTAGTCGAACATGGTAACCGCTAGACCAATGAGGCAGTCTGGCAGGCAAAACTGCTGAAACGATTTAAATGAAATTTTGCACACATATAGTCTAGAGTCTGATAGACCACAAGGCTACTTTTTAACGCAATAGATGGAAGGAAAGTGAACAAAATAATACACAAAAGTTGCGATAAAGAGTTGGCCATTTTATTGTGGTCAGTAATTTCCTTCCAAGCTGTGTTTATCATCGAAATAATCTAAATTACAGTATGTTTTTCTTTAATTAGTTTATTTATCATATGAATCCGGATAAGTAATTATATTTCCAAATTTCTTATTACTAAAATAATACAGATATATAATAATGAAATCTTAGAGGAGCTTTATGCCATTTAAGCAATATTAAGACGCCTCTCAAGATCTCATGAATTTCAAAAAGCTATCGAAATGCATTAACTGAAGATGTCTGCTTCGTCGAAGCATCAGGAATTCGTCGATGGTCCTTCTCTGATTTATGCGAGACCTTTAGGATATTGAAGTCTTCAGTTATTTGACTTTGTACGATGAGTGCGCCTTTTGACTTTCCAGCGTATCCGAGATTGATTTCGTGACATTTCAATCTATGGCCACTCCTTAGACTATTTTTCAAGCAACTTTGAGAAAAATATTATCAATTTTGTAGCTACATATGTAGATTTAAAGTCTGACTGTCTCTTTTACTCAAAAACTATTGAGCAAATTTTAATTATGAATACACCAATACCCTGTCTAATCGCTTAGAGATATTACAAAACAATGTATAGTGGGATAACTCGCCTTTTATGGATCTAGAAAAAGCCTTTAATGACATATATCTATATCTTAAGGATAACTCTATACATACATTTTATTTTCAAAAAAATATCGTCAAGTACAATGTGGTAATTGGAAAGGTGGCTTTTTTAAATCATTTTCTTTACTTTCCGTAACATCATTTTGTGATTTGATTATGATGTTATCTATTATAAATAATAATTAATTATATGTTTAAGCTTTTACACACTTATTAACTCTACTTTAAATCAACACTTACCTTTAAAATACATTTGAAGGAATGAATTAATGAAAAACACAAGCTGGAAAAAAGCCTACTTCACTTTATATTTTATGATTTGATTACTATATTATCTATTATAAGTAATAAACAGACATGTGTTTATATACTCCATTTTAAATCAGTAAGTTACCTCTAAAATATTTTTGAAGGAATCGTCGTCGTCGTCGTCGTCGCTTCAACCGATGGACGTCCACTGCTGGACATAGGTCTCACGAAATGATGCCCACAAGACCCGATCTTGTGCCGCCTGGCTCCAGCGGCTACCGGCGATCCTCCTTATATCGTCGGTCCACCTTGTGGGGGGTCTTCCTACACTGCGTCGTCCAGTGCGGGGTCGCCATTCCAGCACTTTCCGACCCCAACGTCCATCGGTTCGTCGGACTATGTGCCCCGCCCATTGCCACTTCAGGTTCGCGATTCGTAGAGCTATGTCGGTGACTTTGGTTCTGCTACGGATCTCCTCATTTCTGATTTGATCGCGTAGAGAAACTCCGAGCATAGCCCTCTCCATCGCACGCTGAGTGACTCTGAGCTTCCGCATGAGGCCCATAGTCAGCGACCACGTCTCAGAACCGTAGGTCATCACTGGCAACACGCACTGTTCGAAGACTTTGGTCTTCAGGCACTGAGGGATATTGGACGAAAAAGTCTTCCGGAACTTCCCGAACGCTGCCCAACCGAGTTGGATTCGGCGGTTGACCTCTTTCTCGAAATTGGACCTACCTAGCTGGACTATGTGTCCCAGGTATGTATACTCGTCAACAATTTCGAGTGTAGAGTTCTCAACGATGACTGGGTGGAGCGGAACATGGATATTGGACATAACTTTCGTCTTATCCATGTTCATTTTTAGGCCCACCTGTCGAGAAGCTCTGCTGAGGTCATCGAGCATTGCATTGAGATCTTCCAGAGTCTCTGCCATAATGACCACGTCGTCGGCAAACCGTAGATGAGTGATGTACTCGCCGTTGATGTTGATGCCCAGTCCGTTCCACTCCATAAGCTTAAACAGGTCCTCCAACGCCGCAGTAAAGAGCTTCGGGGAGATAACATCTCCCTGTCGCACTCCACGCTGCAGTTGGATAGACTCTGTGCTTTGGTCCTGTATACGGACTGACATAGTGGCGT
>JACTOM010000094.1:2559780-2744992 GCA_015832385.1 Elymnias hypermnestra | reverse complement strand
TTCGCCTCGGTCTTCCCCTTCCAACTTTCGCATTCACTCTTGACTCATAAATCCTTTTTGTCAGTCTCCTTTCATTCATTCTCTCTACATGCCCAAACCATCTAAGCATACCTTTTTCAATTTTAGTCACTACGTCTTCTTTTATACCACAACGTTCTCTTATCACACTATTTCTTACTCTGTCACTCAGTTTTAATCCACTTATGCTTCTCAACGCTCTCATCTCTACCGCATTTATTATACTTTTGTGATTCTTCTGCCATACCCAACTTTCACTACCATACATAAGTCTTGGCACCAACACTCCATCATGCACAGCCAGTCTAGCCCTTTGAGACACCATCTGGCTATTCATAAAGGCGTGCAGAGCACCATTTACCATATTCCCCGCATTTACTCTCCTTTCAATATCACTTTCACATATTCCATCTTTTGTAAATTTATATTAATCAAAAATCAAGTAATCATATTAATCAAGTACTTTTTTCAGTCAAGTTCATCGTGCAAGTTTTTTTTTACATTGACTTCGCTATAAATTGTTGAGTTCTCTCCTTTTTAGAATGTTGGTTTCAAGTTTTTATTAGTATTTATGTCGTTCCTCATCTTTATTGGTTATTTTTTCTCTCCGCCTTATTGTTTTGTGTCTGTCTAAACCTACCTGTACCCACCTGACTATATATTTATAACTAGCTGAACCCGCGACTTCGGCAAATTATTTTACAAATAAGAAACATACGTATAACACCCCCTTTTTTACGCTGGGAAATGCCTTTATACACTCTGATCAGAGTAAAATCTTATCGAGAGTGTGGGGCTCGCTGTTAAGCCTGAATACCCACTAACACCCAGCGATATCCTCCTGCATCCTTTTGTAGAGCACCAGAGCATCGGCAGACGCAATCTACCATGGCACTCTGGAAGATTCCTCTGGGACTTAAGAAGGAGGATGGAGATGCGCAAATCTAAGCCTCCTACCTCCCAACTTCCTCCGCCGAAATATGTGAGCGTCCACAGCGTTCTCTCCTTCAGCAAAATAACATTTTCACAGAAGGAGGCCACTACCCTCCACTCCCTATCACTGGTGAACATTGCGCCATTTATGCCCTCCAGCGAAAGGTTTCCACCGACCAACGACGTCAATAACCCTTGCAACTCCCCTTGCGTGGTGGAATTTCATAAAGTCCGTTCTTAGCTGACCTCTACTCGGTGAAAGGAATATTCCTACCAAATTTCAAGTCCTTATGGTTCCAGAGATATCGTGACAAGTTAATTCTAATATTATAGTAAAATTAAATTATACACAATTATGTTATATTTTAAGCAAGTTTTATACTTAGAATTCTAGGCAACAAAACAATCTCATCCAATTTTCAATGCATTCTCGAATTGTTTAATTTTTGAAATCATTTCATATCACTGGCTCTCTTCCGATATTGGAAATATTATAATACAATTTCACAGAATATTTAATAATACGACATTCAAATAGTATAAAACCGAGATGAAAAAGAAATGTAGTTGATCGGCGGCACGTCTTTGCTTTTAGGTAAATAAATATTAACACAGCCAAAGCATCCCACCTGTCCAGGTAATTAGATAATACAAACATTTTCTAAATTTGCTTTACAGGGAATCAAATCCAAGACCTCTGCTAATGAAGCGAACAGTCGAGCCATTGCGCCAAAGGGGCTGTCAAATTGCCGACTTGAAATTTAGGCAAGAAACTCCTTTCGCGATGTAGATGCCCATGGAGAGTGGTTTCCCCAAACTCCCAAAGAATCGGGAACTATATTCTATTGCTTAGGGGAGTGCGAATAATTATTCGATTCGAGACTCGAATGGAATAATTCGATTTTTTCGCATTATTAGTATACTATTAAATTCAGGGTTTTTATGTTCAAATATAGATTTAACAGTCTATATACATTTTATTGGTCTAGTGCCACATTGGTCTAGTGGTTAGAATGTTCGACTACAGGCATAAGATCCTGGGTTTAAGTCCCGGGGCAAGCCAATTCGAAATCGATATAGAATTTTTCTATTAAGATTTTCTTAATATTTTCCCGAAGTTGGGAAAAATTTGGCGGTGTGATCCACCCCGTGCCTCGGAGAGCACGTCAAACCGTCAATCCTGCGCCTGATATCTCTCTTGATAAATATAGTACAAAAAATGACTCCCTGGTGAATTTTTTTGGAATATCTTGCCAATATTACCATCTAGATTGTGAGCCCCTTCGTAAGCTCACTCTTGCGAAGTCTTGCCGGTTCTGGAGAAATGAAAATGCCACCAGATTCTTCACTCCAATGCTCCGCCGTCTACTAGTCACCAGACGAGTATTTAATTACGAATTGTTGTTTCAGCAGGAATATTGTTTACCGAAATTGGCTATCTATTGTACGATATTTACGACTGACAAACGTGCACTATTGTGACAAGCAAACGACGGTGGCTGTTAATTTATACGATAGAATATAGATCCTATGATTGGCGTTTTATTTCTCACCAATAACAGGGATTACATTAATTACACAAACAACTTTATTCTTAGAAATGACAAATATGTATAATAATAATAAAATAGTAAAATATACTATACAAAAATTAACGATGCTTAACAATATTATTTACGTTGTATTATTTATAAATTAAAGGGAAACATAGATTTTCTATGGTACCGATAGATGAACAAATATTTTTAATGAGCAATTGTATTCTCTGGGTAATTGATTTCTTAAACGAAAAGTACTATACCACTCCTAAGATACTCGATTCGATTTGATTCGAACGATATTCGTACAGCCCTACTATTTCTATATATATATATACATTAGTAAAACTTAGAATTCTAAGCAATAAGGCTAACCAATCTCATCCAATTGCATACCATTATAGTCAAGTTGACGTTCAATTTTTCAAATCATTTCACTGGCTCCTTTCCGATGTTAAAATATGATATATCCCTTATTCAAATTTCAATATCACAGAAGATTTAATAATACGGCATTCAAATACGAAAGAGCCGAGATGAGAAAGAAACGTAAGGAATTTTCATTGCAATATCGTTTGAGAATACGAGTCAACCGCTCGGATGCTCGAAACTGCTGAGATATTTGGAGGAATCCCGTAAAAGAATGTATGTTAGGCCACAGAAGATGTCTTTGTATTGTGGTCTTTGTAGTGCGAGCAATAAAAAGTTAGTGATTTTTATTTCTTACACACAATGTGTATCGATTCTGTACGTCTTTGAAAGTTATAGCCTGTTTATTGACATTCCTCCATCCATTTGACTCCAATGAAAAGTGTCTCTCAATATATTTATACTAAGAGACATTGACCGAAATTTGACAATCTGTATAGACAAAAATCAATTGTGTTCGTTAGTATCGCTAAAAATTGAGATCGGCTGGACTGATTTCACTAATTTTGGTTTTGAATTATTTGTGGAAGTCCAAGGAAGGTTTCAAAGGTGAGTAAATATGAAAAAATATCTTGGAATATAGTAAAAACAACAATTTCTCTTTCCCTTCGAAACTGTTACTGCCAGTGAACCATTTGATGTTCGTCAAGTCGTTTACAAATCAATTAAATTTAAAACAATACTTCTTTTTCATTTGTTTTGACGTTGACATTGACAACCAACAATTTCTGAACGCAACTATTTGTTTAGCGAGAATCTGAGGTCGCGTTATTTTAACTAAAATAGAAACATTCTGCGATTACCATTCAGGCTTTTTATTTCTTGATTCTGATGCGAATAGAAAGATTAACTTGGCTAGTTATATATACAAGGTGTTAGAAAACCGCTCCTGAAAACGAAGACACAGTACTAATGACACCTTTGTTGATGGGTCGGAAAAAAATCGATCCTGATTAAAATATTTCAAATGTTACAGCTTAATGAACTGCCTCATTGGTCTACATGCAGACATGAAGTCCTGGGTTCGAGTCCCGGGTCGGGCCAATTCAAAAATCAATATTGAGTTTTCTATTAAGATTTTCTCAATATTTGCCTGAAATTGGGAAGTTGGCGGTGTGATCCACCCCCGTGTCTCGGAGAGCACGTTAAGCCGTCGTTCCTGCACCTAATCTCTCACAGGTTGTCTCGGATTCCCGTCACATCGGACTATGATAGTGAAGGAATAGAGAGTGCACTTGTGTACTATGTGGAGTGGAGCAGCGTGGTGGGTCTATGCTCTAAAAACCCTCTCTCCTATGAGTGAGGAAGCCTGTGCCTAGCAGTGGGACGTTAATGGTCTGCTACTTACTTAAATGAAATGATATTTTCACAACAAAATCCAAACCAACAATTAAACGCAATCAGCTGCCTGTGCTGCTGTGTGAGTGTACAAAAAACGACTAAATTGAGCGAGAGTGTCTTGACCCTTACGTTTCAGGGCGTGGCGCAGTGTAAAACACTCAATTTAGTTTCCTACCTTATATACCTACTTAACCTTGTATAATCGATGAATATAGAGCAACGAAAAAATACTTTTATTATTATAAGCCTGGCGCTAAAGAATGAAAAAGTTCTGTTTAGAACTTCATTACTTCATTTCTTACTTCATTTGATCTCCATAGAATCGCATGGCTTTATTTTGTGGGTGTGTAGTGACCTGCAAGATCTGCAAGACCTGCGACGCGCAGAGCAGCTGTCGGTGACGCCTGTCTTTCTGTCTACTCCAAGGCGGTCCTGTGCACAACCAGGCACAGAAATGTTCAAGAACTAAAGCCCCCGTGGGCCTGATTGGGCTGTGGCCTCGTGGACCTACCACACTTCGTGTAATCCGAGAAAGAGGGGCCACTACTAAGTCCTTAACGCGACGACTTCACCACTCGCAATCACAAACCAATAAACACGCGTGGAACACTACACGAAATAACCACTTGGGCCAACCAAGACCAACTACATTTTTGCTGCATGCGTTTTGGAACGGCGCAGGAGGCGCCGTCTAGTATGCAGTCGCGCCGCTTCCCGATAGTTAGCGTATTAGTACCTCGGANTTTTCTCAATATTTGCCTGAAGTTGGGAAGTTGGCGGTGTGATCCACCCCCGTGCCTCGGAGAGCACCTTAAGCCGTCGGTCCGCCTAATCTCTCACAGGTCGTGTCGAATTTCCGTCACATCGGACTATGATAGTGAAGGAATAGAGAGTGCACTTGTGTACTATGCCTGCCAATCCGCAGTGGAGCAGCGTGGTGAGTCTCTGCTCTAAAAACCCTCTCTCCTATGAGTGAGGAAGCCTGTGCCTAGCAGTGGGACGTTAATGGGCTGCTACTTACTTAAATGAAATGATATTTTCGCAAAAAAAATCCAAACCAACAATTAAACACAATCAGCTGCCTGTGCTGCTGTGTGAGTGTACAAGAAACGACTAAATTGAGCGAGAGTGCCTTGACCCGTACGTTCCAGGGCGTGGCGCAGTGTAACACACTCAATTTAGTTTCCTACCACCTTGTATAATCGATGAATATAGAGCAACGAAAAAATACTTATATTATTATAAGCCTGGCGCTAAAGAATGAAGAAGTTCTGTTTATAACTTCATTACTTCATTTCTTACTTCATTTGATCTCCATAGAATTGCATGGCTTTCTTGTAAGCGAGAATAGTAATATATCCAATACCTCTGATATTGTTAAGACATCTTGAAAAGGTTTCATGAGTTTCTTTTCCTGGAGAGTCTGCTGGAAGATTAGTATCCAGACAGCCAATTCTAGTACCAAGTGCCACTAAACCAACAGCTTCTAAAGCCTGTAGATTGATTTCTACATCAAATTTACCCTCCATCATATATTTTTCGTTACGGTTCGTGTTCACGCCGGCGACCTGCAATGGACGCGACCACTGGACTCGGGTCCATGAGAAATCCAGGGTTCGGTTCAGTTACGGAACGGTGGAAGAAGAGAATATATTGAGGGGAAATTCCACCTAGGGCTCGAAAGATGTGAATCGACACCTACCTCGAATCCCGCTCGCCGATCTCCTCGGGCGGCGACGGCCCTAGCAGGTGTCTAGGTGGGTGTGTAGTGACCTGCAAGACCTGCGACGCGTAGAGCTGCTGTCGGCGACGCCTGTCTTCCTGTCCACTCCAAGGCGGTCCTGTGCACAACCAGGCACAGAAATGTTCAAGAACTAAAGCCCCCGTGGGCCTGATTGGACTGTGGCCGCGTGGACCTGCCGCACTTCGTGTAATTCGAGAAAGAGGGGCCACTAATAAGTCCTTAACGCGACGACTTCACCACTCGCAATCACAAACCAATAAACACGCGTGGAACCCTACACCAAATAACCACTTGGGCCAACCAAGACCTACTACATTTTTGCTGCATGCGTTATGGAACGGCGCAGGAGGTGCCCTCTAGTATGCAGTCGCGCCGCTTCCCGATAGTTAGCGCATTAGTACCTCGGAAAGTATATAGATGACGCGTACAGTTCGATTTCACTCTTAAATAAACATAACTTTATCAACATACACTTGCTTAACATATATCGATGCTAGAAACTTTAGAATAATGTCGCTAAAGTCGCAGTTACGGTCAACAGGGGTGTACCTCAGGGCTCTGTTTTGGGTCCACTCTTATATATATAATATTCCGCGGACATTGCCAAAGAAATAGTGCACTGCAAGTATCACGCATATGCAGATAATCTGCAACTGTATTATCATTTTCAGGCTAAAAACCTTCCTGAGGCAGTACGCTGTGTCAATGATAACTTCTGCCGTGTAGTCACTTGGTCTGAGCGCAATTCATTAGTTTTAAATTCGTCTAAATCAAAATTTATGTTAATGGGCTCTGCTAAGCAACTCCGTGTCATTGGTCCACATGTAAATTTAAGTATTAGGGTAACGTCATTGAGAGAGTTGACATGGGATTGCTGATGGACGCAGGTTTGAGGTTCGAAGACCATATAGCGGAGGTAGTTCGAATTTGTTTTTACAGGCTAAAGATCCTCTACATACGAGTTATTTAAAATTTAATCAATTATTATTATTTGTTTAATACATTGAGCTTTTAGTTATATATAGTCATTTTAAACCCCCCTGCATTCTTTGTTATTTATTATTATACTTTACATTATTTTTATTTTATTTTATTTGTTTTGAAATTAATATTTTATTTTATATTGTTGTGTTAAAGTTGTACTCGTTGATATTGATATTTATATTGTTTTATAATTTTGGTACTATTTTTTTTTTCTTAGAATACTTTTACTTTTCTTAATTTAGTAAATATGCAACATTTAAGTTCAAGTTAAACTTAGCTATATTTGAATAGTCTTAATAGTAATTAATATTGTTAGTGTGAGACTGCGTCCTTTCCGGTGCGCCGCCTTGGTAAAGGTATTTGCTGAAAATCAGCGCTGTACGTTGCAACGTTTGCTTGGACTATACAGTAGAATGCTGAGCTTGTACCTTTTTCAGGGTTGTGCCAGACATGCATGGCACCAGACAATGGTGCTCTATGAGCTAATGTAATGTTTGGCACAATTGTGAAATAAACGTTTTTTTCTTTCTTTCTTTCTTTCTAAAGGCGATCTCATTAGCAACGAAATACAGATACGATGAAGAAGCTTCGCATCTTTATATTCTTACACACACCAAGATTTTTTTTAATAAAATAATTCCTAGGTCAATATTGCACCTCACAGTTTCATTTTCTTAAAATATTTTTGGCTGTAGTAGCTCTTATATACCTCTAAGTGGAGGGAGAGAATATAAAGCGTTATTAATCAAAGCGGGAACGCACTTAGCAGGTAATGCATTTCGCAGCAGCTGCGCTAATGCCGCCGGTGTTAATGTCGCTTCGTTTTCTTATTTTCATTTGCCTTATATAAAAAATGCACCCTCACAAAAATTACTTTCTATTAAAAACAAAGAAGTAAAGATTCGGATAGTGTTTGTGTTTAAAGAGATGTGTGATTGGACGCCATAGAGATGAAACTTTGTTAACGAAATCAAAATTACCTCTACAGTAACTTCTGAAACATTTACATGCCTAATATGTAAACCAAATTTAGTGACAGACTTTTGATAGAAAATAATAATGATCGCGATGATTTTTGTATGTTTTTTTTGGGTTTTGCTATTCAAAATGTATCACATCTATTAAGAAGTAATTGCACCCAAAGTAAGAGTAAATATTTCTATTAATATATATAGAAAAGTGCATGTTATATTCGGAAAAATGATTGTAATCAAGTTTCTTGTTTCATAAGACGCACCCAGAATTTCTATCCATCCTTTTGTACAAAAAAAAGCAACTTACAGTCTGGAAAATCACTGTAACCTAATTTTTGTTGAATCATAAGACACACCCAGAATTTGAGTTCATTTTCTACAATCACAACGTAACTTTTATTTGAAAAAATACGGCAAACAAGTTAAATATACTATCTAATCCTAATGGCACATAGAAACAAAAGAATATAGTTAAATTCAATAAAAGAAATTAAATACAATTTGTCATAGTTAAACAGTGACGGGGGAAGTTGCTTTACAGCACTAACTACTTTAATTAGTGCTGATTAGAGCACGTCCAGTAGTCTCTTCGATAAATCTCATAAAAAACCATAGTAAATCTACTTAGCTAGACTATAAGACGTACCCAATATTTTAGTCTATTTAATTAAATAAAAACAACTCGTTTTGTTGTCGAAAAAGCACAATAAATATGTTCCATGGACCATAAGACGCCCTCCGAATTTGAGTACATTTTCTATATAAAAAAAGTAACTTGTGTTTAAAAAAACACGGCAAATAAGTGAAAAATACTGTCTAGTCTTAATGTCACTTAGAAACAAATTAATTATATACAATTTGTCATAATTAAACAGTGTCGGGGGAAGTTGCTTTAGAACACTAACTACTTTAATCTGTGCTGATTAGAGCACGTGCTGTGGACTCGTGGGTAAACGCACTTTTAAAAACTTTATTGTAAAAAAAATGTAGTAGACATATTTTGCTAAACATAAGACGTACCTAAAACTTGAATCCATGATATAAAACACAGTTAAGAAGTTTTGTTTCGACGTGAATACGTCTTTAAAATCACATCCATTGGGAGGCAATTAAAATAAACAATTGTTAATGAACAGGACATACAGTTCGATCAACTCCATCCAAAATTCCATTACACCGCAGGATAGATATGGATTAAAAGAATTTATTGCGCTAAGACTGTAACACATCGCACGCGGCGGAGGGGGAAGTCATTTTAAATAATATTTTATATAAAAACTATTACTCGATACTAGACATGTACACGTACAATAAAAGGCCATATCCTATTTCTTTAACCCAGAATTTTCGTCCACTATTTTATATAAAATATAGACTTTTTCTTTCTCTCGCTGGGAAATGCTTAAACACACCCCGACCAAAATAATCGGGAGTGTGGGACTCACTGAAAAGACAGAATACCCACTAAAACTCAGCTGTCCCACGTCATCCTAAAGTGGGATACCAGCGGCTCGCTTGCGCATTCCTATATGGTGTCCCAGATGAAACCGAATCAAGATTCAAGGCTGTGGGACGTGGCGCGCAATTACACGCCTTTGGCCGCCCAACCTTCGGCGACGGACAGGAGCATCAAAAGCAAAAGGAGGCTACGGCTTTCCATCTTGCTTCGCTGCCGACTATTGCAAGTGCAATGCTGGTCAGTAAGAAGTCTTCGTCAATCGAGGACACCAGGACATTCTGCCACTGTTATATTCGCAAAAATACGGTAAACAAGTGAAATACTGTCTAGTCTTAATGTCACTTACAAACAAAATAATTATATACAATTTGTTATAATTAAACAGTGTCGAGGGAAGTTGCTTTAGAACACTAACTACTTTAATTAGTGCTGATTAGAGCACGTGCTGCGGACTCTTGGATAATCGCACTCTTTATTTAAATCCCGTCCGCAATGTCCTTGTAATCCATTTGATACAGCGCCGTCTCATTATTAAAGAACGGCTGTAACATTGGGGCGAGGAATAAGCTTTTAATTTCGGTTTATTACTAGAAATATCCGCAGAAGGTCGGTACGGTTATTTTAATAATTTATTTTTGAAACTTTTCTATACAATATTTTGTAGATATTGAACGAAATTAAGCTGAAACGCTTAGTTATGTAACGCTCGTGAGAGTAAAGTCAGCTCTCGGCTACTTGATATAGTGACCTGGTCACTGCGGTATTTTATTAAATTCTAGTAGGCTGCATTTAACAACTCATTTAAGGGTAACTGTATAAGTTTCTATAATAAACTCCCACGAGACGTTCTAGAGATGTCAATTAATAAATTCAAAGTCTTTGTTAAAAGAAAGTTGATAGAAAAATTGTATTATAAGCTGCAAGAGTACTTAGACGATAGAAACGCGTGGGAGTGAACGAACTGCTCTAATTTGAATTGAAATATATTAAACTAATATGATATTGTAATGATGATGATAACAAAAAAAGCAAAACACCCGACTGAGTTTGTTGTGGGCTCGTAACTTTATATTTTAAGTCGTTCTGGAGTATCATCATCAGACGTGCATTATGTAACGGACTCGTCCGTACATAAATAATTATATTTATGGATTTTCCATACTTTCATACATATTATAAAAAGAGTATAAAAATATATTATTTATTAATCATAAAATAAAATTAATATATTAAGAAGATTAAATCAGCAAATAATTACAAAATATTATTAAAGTCGGATTCACGTATAGACGGGGCGCGTTCGTGTATTGAACCGCGCGGATCGTCACGACAGCCTCCGCGCATATATAGGGAGTGGTGAGCGGCGCGAAGCGACGCGGCACGGAGATGTCGCGAATGTATGACTGCATGTATTGTATGAGATTATGCGCCTAGCGAATAGAGGGACCGAATTTAAATATTAAAACAATATTTAAATTATAATTAAATATTATAAATAAAATAATAAATGTCATACATTACTACTGGGGCGATACACATATTAGTTGAGTTTATCTTGACTATTTCGAACGAGCGTGC
This sequence comes from Elymnias hypermnestra, assembly GCA_015832385.1. NCBI lineage: Eukaryota > Metazoa > Arthropoda > Insecta > Lepidoptera > Nymphalidae > Elymnias > Elymnias hypermnestra. The sequence goes on along the minus strand of JACTOM010000094.1, from coordinate 2,733,994 downwards.
TTCGGCATGCCTACAGTTGGTGTTGCGATCCTACCTTTCACTAGGAGAGGTTGGGGTTCGACTCCAGCTTATTATGGTGTCTTAAATGATACTTTATGGAGGTGACTCCATGAAGTAGTGTAAGACATCGTACTGAATATTACTTTGGTGCGTACTGGGGTCGTCTTGGGTTTCAGGCCTGTATTGATTTCGATCTTTATAGCGAGCCTCGCTCAAGGGCTTCCCCAGGCTGTTCGTCGTTAGGGCGGGGTTTCAGGCCTGTGGCCATTGTGTTACAGCGAGCCTCGCTCCACCTTGACGGCAGACAATCAAAGTTACTGTAGTTGTTTTGGGTGATACGGGTTGTGTTTCAGGCCTGTTGTAGCCTCGGCTATGGCAGTGAGCCTCGCATAACTTTGGACGCCTAGGACTCTAGAGTAGTGCTAGTACAATGTGGTTTCTGAAATGTTACTGATTGATGATCCGGCGCTATAAGCGTCGTCATCGTTAATCGGTAGTGCTAGAGCCATGACCGAATGTTGCTAGGCGTTGCGTTAGCTTCTGCGTAGCAGTGATGGACAAATGAACACTGATCTTGTGGGCTTGCTCACATGTGAAGTGTTCGCCTGTTAGGGACAATCTCTTAGCTTACTATTAAATGTAATAAAAATGACATTGTAGCATGTCATAGATATAGGGCCGCTGGTCGGGCCTTTATTATCAAGGCTGCGGGCTAGCTTATAGACAGTGTGGCCTGCATATCCCTTTGCTTTCAGTGGCTTGCCACGAATATATAATGAACCAATGCTTTTGTTGGGTTGAGAGCTCAGCGACTGGACACTCTGTGTGGGTGTGAGGCCTAGCATATGTGGATCAACGACATATTATATTATTATACAACATTCCCACCGAGGTGGTGACATATTATACATCTATGCAGTCGATCACAAGACTTAAAATATGTGATTATTATTATTATACCACGAATCCCACCGAGGTGGGGATACATACATCGATCTAGTCTAACACTGGACTTAAAACATGTGTAATATATGCGGTGTGGTCCGCCTGCCAGATACTCCTGATCTGTGTAATTGATCTGACAAGATGCATTGGTGATTTATATATCCCATTATAACGAAATCGCGCTTTGCGCATTACAAACATGGCTAATGCCTCATCACAGCTTCGGCTAACAAAATATATGGATTTCGATCCTCGTTTGAATATACCTTAGAGACTTGTCTCTACATATTGACAAAACATATCCGGGCTTTAGTCCCGATGACACAACCATCGAAAGATCATACGCCGCAGGCGCACTATAAACAGGAATCCCTATCCAGGGAGGGGAACTCATAGCACGGGTCGGAGTTCATTATCCCTGGCGGGTGTGGAGCCAGTCTTTGGATCACTCTGGTACCATATTCATATTATAGTATTAGAAGGTACCAGGGTGCCCATGGTAGGGATTCCTTCAGCGGTAAGTGGTTACTCCACTTACTGCTTATTTTTATATGCGATAGAAAAGAAGTCTGTTGATAGACCTTCCTTGATGGCTATTATGATACATTATAATATTATCCCACAATCATCCGTGAGATGACTGTGTTATTAAAACGAAAACTACTGATCCAATGGATATTATTTAACATAAAATTAATGTTCCCTGAAATTATTATTTGTAATGCCTTATGGATATAATAAAATAATATTAAGATTATCGAATCTCACATTCTCTTTACCTCTGACGCTCTAAAAGGATTTGGATTACTATGAATACAACGTATTAATGGGTTCTAACTAGCTGGACGATCATATATGGCCAAATATAATTATTTTATTATACTCCAGTGATGCCTTTAAACTATGTCAGATGCGAGAGGATGGTTTACGTATATTTTTATTATTGTATATATATAAAAAAAAAATGATTTTACTAAGTATTGATGAGTGAGGTCGATACAGTTACAATTAGAATTAGAGTGTGGAAAAAGTAAAAGTAAAACTTGACATGGGGAGTAAGCTGGTGAATGCGTGACGTAAGCGTTACAAAAAGTGTGATTGGAAGACACAAACGGAAACTGAGAAGGATTTCTATGTAAATGAAGATAGGAAGAAAGAAAGTTACATTTTACTTCTGTCTATAGCACTCGCGTCTGTCTGGACGTGAAACTTTTTTACGCATGCTTGGGGAGGAAACTGGTTAATGCGTGATAAATGCGTCAGGAAATGTATAATCGGGCAACATCACTTGCTTGTTTGGAAGTAAAACTTCTTCACGCACTCTTTATTTGGTGATGAATACATAGCAAAAGCGTTAGGAAAAGTGTGATCGGGCGAGGTGGACTGAAGCTGAGATGGAGATATAAGTTAGTGAAGATAGAAAGACTTCAAAAGATGTCTTCGTCCAATATCCCTCAACGCCTGAAGACCAAAGTGTTGTTGCCAGTGCTTACATACGGATCAGAAACGTGGTCGCTGACTATGGGCCTCATTCGAAAGGTCAGAGTCAATCAGCGTGCGATGGAGAGGGCTATGGTCGGAGTTTCTCTACGCGGTTAAATCAGGAATGAGGAGTTCCGTAGAAGCAAAGTCACCGACGTAGCCCAAGGCATCGCGAACCTGAAATGGCAATGGGCGGGGCACATAGTCCGACGAACCTATGGCCGTTGGGAAGGTGCTGGCGGCGCAAGATCGGGCCTTGTGGGCATCATTTCGTGAGACCTATGTCCAGCAGGTGACGTCCATCGGATGAAGTGAAGACGACGACGAAGATAGAAAAAAAGAGAGTTACGTTTTACTTCTGTCGTGTGATCTAAAGTACACTCGGTATTGTATAAGTAAAACGCACTGTTGACTTGGCGAGTAAACTGGTGGATGCATGACGAAATCATGACAAAAGGTGTGATCTGGCGAACTGTAGTTGAGAAGGAGATATAAGTTAGTGAAGATAGAAAGAAAGTGTTACATTTAACATCGTGGGGTCTAAAGCACACTTGTTTTATTAACTCACGCTTGACTTGGGGAGCAAGCTGGTGAATGCGTGAAGAGAGCATTCGCATAGTGTGATCGGGAGGGGCAAACGGACGGCGGTTTATTTCTGTCGTGTGGTCGAAAGCAGACTTGTTTTTTTATTGCCAAATGGGTAGCATTTGACAGTAATCTTACTTAGTGTTAAGTAATTATACAGTCTAAGATACTACCTGGTAAAAGGTAATTTACTTCCTATGATATTTTTTGTTGGTGGCAACGCCTTCATTGCTTAGTTAACTAGCCACAGCCAAAGCCTCCAATCTCAGACTAACTCCTTAAAACGTAAAAGTAAAAATCAAAATATTCTTTACTCAAAGCCTAGCAAGCTCTTTTTAATCGTCAAGTTCATTGGTGATGAATCTACCACCGATTCAAAATGTCGATTCTACAAAGAAAATATCGACTTAGCATTAACTCTTTTATATCTTTATATGGAACTGGAATGAAATCCAATGTCTGTTATTTATACAAATATTCTTCGAGTGTATAATACGTTTTACATATAAGAATTATATATATTGATTGCATTTTCTTAACTTCGATAGATGATTGTTGAATATTATTATAAAAACGTACGCTTAAACCAGATAAACACTTTTGGATCTTTTGTAGTCTAAAAGAGTAAACCACGACGCCGGCGGTTGTGGTTTCCAGTTTCCTTACTATATAAAAAATAACAGCGTTTTCACAACTTCCCCACAAATGTATAAACGCTAGTTTTATTCGCTAATGAACGCTACAATCCTTTTTGGTTTTTCCAGTCGCAGTTTACAACATTTTCTCTGACCGTTTCCGTAATTAAAGCTTGTACAGTTTCACAAGCTATAAGCAGCTAACAAAATATCAAAAATAAGCTACTCGCTCCGGCATTGCCAGGATAGTAGAGCATCTTCCTGTGAATCTCGAGGCATCAGAAAGGGAGAGAGAAGTCGCAGAAGATTTCACCTCTGTTACAAGAAATCAGGGATCAGGAGACACGTTCTTGCGCATCTTCTGACCTATTTAATGGTACATACGCTGTTCCAGAGAGAAATGTCCTTAACAGAACTTTTGATGCCTCAGTTTAGGTTGCAGAGAGTCTCGCTGGTTGAAAACTTCAGCCTGGATGCATTAATGCACTTCAAGAACACGAGGAAACAACATAGGTTAAATTTCATTATAATATAATATCTACACTAGGTAAACTATTTATTTTATATATTGAACAATATCCAGTTATCGTTTAAAAAGTAGACACTTGTTTGTAGAGTTATAAAGAGGAATTACGCTTCTATGATTTGTTATAAATCTATGAAATTGGGAAGTGTTCGATGTGACACACTCACCGTTAGTAACGATCACTTTGTAACTGATTTATTTTTGTTTTTTCTGTTGTCTGGTGTTATCTATATGCATATTTTATTACGACAGTTACCGAAAAGCTAAATAGATAATACACATGATGACTAGAAAAGAAAGAGATACTTATATATCTGATTGACAGAGTTGACACAGAACTATCGTATCGTGTCAACCGGTAGTTAACATGGACAATCTAAGGGCTACACATATTCATTCTTATCAATTCCAATTCGATTTTAATTTATTCCATTAAGATAAGAGCAATCTATTCACTCTCAAGCGTTTATCGAATAAACTATATTATTTATTTCGCATATATTTCTCGCATTTGCTGTGCACAAGGCTTAATACTTTTAAAACATTCCTTTTCTGTAGATCTTACCACTGTGGTGAGTCTCTGATGTTACTTTATTATTCCTACTGTAACGTGAATCTGGCGAGATTTATGCACTTTTACATATTTTATACAATTTTTTGTTGAAGTTTCCTTTTTTTAAGATAAAGAACAAAACTATAGAATTCACAAGTAAGTATACGAGTACATAAGATATCTCATCCCTGCAGAGAGATATCTTCCAAGACCCTAGAAAGCGTAGAATCTTTAAAATTCATGATCTGTAGGTGCAGAGATATGAATATGCTAAAGTTATATCTACATACATACAACCTAAATATCTATATACATAAAAATAAATTGCTGTCGGTTAGTCTCACGAAAACTCTAGGATGGCTGGACTGATTTGGCTAATTTTGGTTTTGAATTATTTGTGGAAGACCAGGGAAGGTTTAAAAGGGGAGTAAATGTGAAATAAAAGGCTTGGGATATAGCAAAAACAACAATTTCGCTTTCCCTTAGAAACTGTCAAACTTGTGACGTTCGTGCCGTCGTTTAGAAATCAATTAAATTTAAACATCGTTCAGAAATCGTATTAAAATTTAGTGTGAAATTTTTTCATTCATTTATTTGGTTTTCAAACGTTTGATCTATCGACATCTTTCGGAAATCCAATTTAATTTAAAAGGACACTTATTTTTTTTTAAATTTGACATTGACAACCAACCCGACAGGCTTTGTTCTGTCAAAAAGATTTGGAATGTGGCAGATTTCAGTTTTACGAATGATCTATAGCTCTTACATTATGTGACTATTCAGTTTAGACGGATTGTAACTATTCTATTGATTTTGAACTTTGTGCAGCGGTAATAAAGTGTAAATTGACTTGTTGACTTGAGGAACACACCTACATTGCTTAGACAACAGTGAGTACTTTATTATGAACTTTATTGAATAGCAATAAGGTTGAATTGACTCTACATTTTAGTTAGAAGACGTTTGTATAGGAAACAGAAAAGGTTTGTTTTTAGGGATTTCCCCAGCAATTATTCGAATTTTTCTCGCCGTTAAAACCATCCTTGGACTTCAACGAAGCAGTTAGTTATGCGAGTTGAGTTATGCGCTTACCAACACATTTTGCATTCATTTTTATGTTATAAGATTATCATTCAGTTTTATTATTTCGGATTCTGATTCAAAATCGCGCCTTTTAAACTCAAAGCCAAAAATTCGTAACTTAGAGCTGCCAAATCTATACGTAGTCCAAAATGATATAAAATATTTTATACATTTCCATCACACAAACTTTTATCACTACAATACCGGGGACAATAAAAACTTAGAACAAATATACATTCGCATAAGCTAAAGACACAATAAAAATCGTAAACGTGTGCACATTGGATTTATTGAGTAAATTTATTATATTATTCATGCGATATTCCAAGTTTATATCTGTGTCACTTATTGCGGGAATAAAAATATACTCGCGTTATCTACGGGAATTGGCTTACGGCACTCTGCGAAGTTATATGGGCGAACTTTCTGCATGCATACAGTTTTTTAGTCATTAAAAAACTTTATTACAAGTATATCTACTTGTAATATTCCTTAAAGTAATAAAGTAAGTAAGTAGCAGCCCGTTTACGTCCCACTGTTGGGCACAGGCCTTCTCACTCCGAGGAGCGAGGGTTCTTAAAGCATATACCCACCACGCTGGTCCACTGCGGATTGGCAGGCATAGTACACAACAATTGTTCTCTCTATTCCTTCACTCTCATAGTCCGATGTGACGGGAATCCGACACAACCGGAGAGATCAGGAGCAGGACCGACGGCTTAACGTGCTCTCCGAGGCATTACATTTTAACGTAACTCACATAAACTGGGGACAATACACTCATAAATATATAGTTCAATTGGCTTAGTAGATTCTCTAACAGAATCGAGCATTGGATACCAGTTAATTCGCTTCATAAGCGGCATTTGCCTAATTTTTAATTTAAAGTTCATCTTTGTGCTTTTCAGTAACATAAATATATAACGTCGGAAGGTTACCTACATATAATGGAAGCAAACGAACGTAGACTGTTTTATATTAACTATGCATACAATATTGCATGTTTATATCTATGTCACTCATTGCAGAAATAATAATATATTCGCGTTATCTACAAGAATTGGCTTACAGTTCTCTGTGAAGTTGCATTGATGAAGTTTTAGTCATTAAAAGAACATTATTCAAAATATATTTACTTGTAATATTGCTTATAAATGTATAATTATCCTATACAACGTCATTAATATCGTTAAATTGGCTTAGTTTATTCTCTATAATCATCGAGCCTGGAATGCCTATTATTATTTACGGTATTTTCACATTTGTTTAATTGATAATCGCGATTTTGATTTTAATTTGATTTGATTTGATTTAATTTAGGTTAATTTAATTGTATTTAATTTAGTTTAATTTCATTTATTTTCTGTATTATTATATTCTATTTGTCACTAAGTTATAAGTTATGTGTATTTTAACAATTTGGGCCAAATGTTGCCTTGAATAAAAACTTATTATTATTAAAACACTTGTTGTGACATCATAGCATTCATCATTCATCATCATCATGCATCATTAGCATGTTACCAGTTAATTCTATTCATAAACGGCATTTGCCTATATTTAATGAAAAATTCATCATTGTGCTTTTCAGTAACCAAAAAATATAAAGTCGGAAGGCTACCTACATATAATGGAAGCAAACGTATCTTCTCTTAGTATACCCAGAAAACGGACGTGGACTGTTTTATATTAATAACAATACAATATTCAATTTAAATTTATCCCCCCGTATTCTCCGCATTTTTGAGGTTTGTGGGAAGCGGGAGTCAAATCGTATAAGCATCACGTAATATGCATCGTAGGTAACGCAAATTTTACCTTTGAGGAGCTTAGCACGATATTAGGATAAGTACAAGCCGTCCTCAACTCCCGTCCCTTGTATCCACTAATCCTAATGACTGCACTCCTCTCACGCCCGCACACTTCGCCGGCTTGTGAAGACTACGAGTAGGAGCTGTCGCATCGCCTCACGCGTTACCAGCGAGAGGAGCAGGCTCGTCAGCACTTCTGGAGCCGTTGGTCAAAGGAGTACGTCTCAAAGCTACAAGTCCGAACTAAACGGACTAAAAGGGGTGAAATTCTGCAGGAAAATACTCTTGTACTCATCAAGGAGGACAACAGCCCCCCTTTGAAGTGGAATATAGAGCGTGCTTTCGCTATGTTTCCTGGGAAAAACTAGAACTAGGAGTCTCCAGAGTGGCCTCTATCCGCATAGCGTCTGAAAATACTGTACAGCGCGCCTATCTTCTGCGATCCAGTTCCACGGCCTGTGAAGACTACGAGTAGGAGCCGTCGCATCGCCTCACGCGTTACCAGCGAGTGGAGCAGGCTCGTCAGCACTTCTGGAGCCGTTGGTCAAAGGAGTACGTCTCAAAGCTACAAGTCCGAACTAAACGGACCAAAAGGGGTGAATGTCTGTAGGAAAATACTCTTGTACTCATCAAGGAGGATAACAGCCGCCCATTGAAGTGGAGTATGGGACGTGTCTTCGCTATGTTTCCTGGGAAAGACGGAGTCTCCAGAATGGCGTCTATCCGCATAGCGTCTGAAAATATTATCCGCGCGCCTATCTTCTGCGATCCAGTTCCAGCATAACGATACTATTGGAAGAAGTACGCTTGCTCTTTATTAAGACTTTCTTTAAAAAACTTCGCCGTGCTTTTCGCTCACACTACAGACAATTACTAGATGTATATCATGATTCTTGATCGATAAATTTCTAGCACTCAAATTGTCATTTTCTATGTAATAATTTTACCAAGAACAAGTTACAAAACTTCATTGCAAACTTGATTTAACTAAAGGGAACAGCGCCTCAAAACATTTCCTTGAAGGAATTATTAACTACTTTAGAAGTATAAACGCTCTTTGACATTACACCAGTAATAAGAAATTTCTCTTGGACTTCTAGTCGTTAAGACGCTTGGTCAAACTTTATAACCGTCTATAAATAACACAAGACTGTAATAATTCTCTAATAGTAAAAATATAAAGTCTACTTTTGTCAAAATGTCAATTGTGAATGTTAATGTAATTATCATTAAATGCCGTTCTTCTAGCGACATCAATGGAAGAGATGAGCGAGCTGTTTCAAACACTAGAGTCAGAAAAGTCAACATCAGACTCATAATGATGGTGATGGCAAATTGGAATGGTGAGTGAAGCTATGACCCGTTTAATCAGCATCTAGAATAAAAGAGGAATTGGTATAAAAACCAAAATTAGATTGATCCGAGCCCTGATATTCCCTATCTTCTTGTATCGAGTTGAAACCTTGGAAAATCCCAGCCAGAGAGAGAGATAATGGATCAATGCGTTACAGATGTGGTGCTGGCGACGAATGCTATTTCAGCCACACAATTGAAAGTGGAAAGTTTGAAAAAACTTATCCATTAGATTGTCCCCCCGCGATTTTTAAAGGAAATAACCGTCGCCTGCCCCGCTCCGCACGGACGTTTTTGCGTCGATTGCCCCGGTGTTGGTGATTTTTATGTTTGGCAATAGTTAAATTATATAATATTATCTTTTGCCTATTAAGTTATGACTAACGTAGCGTTATGTTGCGCTAAACTTAGAGATAGTGCAAAAAGTCCGTCGTGTATCTATAGGCTCATATCTTAAAAATTAAAACTTACCTCAAGGGTTTTCATTTTATTCACATCACTTACGTAAATTAAAACACAAATAATCACGATTAAACACTCACAGTTTATAAACGACGCGACACATGCATAGTTAGTAATACTCACTTTGTAACTGATTTATTTTTCATTTTTTCTATTATCTGGTGGTATCTCTACGCAAATTGTGTTACGGCAATTACAGAAATATCTAATACACATTATGCCTTAAAAAGAAAGATATGCCTATATTACCCATTGCCCGAAGTGAGACAGTAATATAGCATCGTGTTAATCGGTAGTTGACCTGGACTAAAAGGTAAATTGTAAGGTAAAAATAAAATAAAAAAAACTTACCTCAAGGGTTTTCATTGCTAGTCACATAACTTATATAATCAAATATACAAATTATTACTAACTGTATACTAACACTGACAGTTTATAAAATACCACAAAAAAAAACTTAACGACCTTCGACGCGACACACGCACCGTTAGTAACGGTCACTTTGTAACTGATTTAGTTATTTATATTAACTAATCTCAGGTGGTATCTCTACGCATATTTTGTTATAACAGTTACCGAGAAGAGACGTAGATAATACACATTATGACTTAAAATTGACCGATTGAAATGACTGATTGTCCGAATTGAGACAGTACTATAGTATCATGTTAACCTGTAGTTGACCTGGACTAAGAGGTAAATTGTAAGGTAAAAATTAAAACTTACCTCAAGGGTTTTCATTACTAGTCACATAACTTATATAATCAAATATACAAATTATTACTAACTATATACTAACACTGACAATTTATAAAATACCACAAAAAAACTTAACGACCTTTGACGCGACACACGCACCGTTAGTAACGGTCACTTTGTAACTGATTTAGTTATTTATATTAACTATTATCTGGTGGTATATCTACGCATATTTTGTTACGATAGTTACCGAGAAGGGAAATAGATAACACACATTATGACTTTAAAAATAAAATGCATATTTTTAGAAATGATTATGTTTCTGGTTGCCAGGGTTGAGACAGTATCGTATCATGACAATCTGAGGGTTATTGTGGTTGGGATCAATGACGGTAAACAATCGCCAACAAGATGGACCGATCAAATAAAAGATTCGTTGAATCGAAACAGTTGGAAGTAAATCTTCCGATGTGATGCTGACCACGATCCTCAAATATGACGGAGCGGCCCAAGAGAGTGGGAATTAAAAAGAATTTAGTCTTTTTAGGTGAGATTTAGATCCAGTAGTGGACGCCCATCGTTTGAAATGATGAGGAAGTCTTTTAAACGAATAATTAATCAATTATTTAGTTCTGCATCGTTCATGTTCCCTTTATAATATAATTCTTTAGAATATTTTAACAAAAATAACTCGTTAGCTATAATAAAAAGCGAAACGGAAGACTTAAGTAATTAATCCGGGACTCGAAGTCCCTAGGTACCAGCTACAGGTGGCTGTCAATTATCAGTTAATTTACTTTTACTTTAAAATCAAGGGTGCGTCAAGGATCCGTGAACTTTCCAGAGGTTACAAATTACTTTGTGAAAGGGATTTGTGATAAAATACGAAGGACTCACTGAGAAACCGTAGACAGTTTTAATAATAATTAAATTAAAAGTGCGTGCGTACAAAGTACAAATGTCAGAAGTGAAACTTCTTTGGCAAAATAATTTTTAAGTCTTGTTTATATTTATACAAATCTAAAATTTTAGATATCAGAGAATTAAAAGGAAGATATCTTAATAGACTTTAATAGTCATTTCATTGTCAGTCAGTCAAATGACGAATTGCAAATAAAAATGCCACGTGTTTTTTTGTCAATATTAGAAATAACTAATTTGAGTTTAAAAGAAAATTTATAAAATATTTGAGTTAAATGACGAGTGGCAAATTAAAATTCCGCATGTTATTTGTAACTATTAAAACTACCTAACTTTCCAACGAATTAGCATAAAAATGCTGCACATTTTCGTGACGCTAATAACGTGGTCGCTGACTATGGGCCTCATTCGGAAGCTCAGAGTCACTCAGCGTGCCATGGAGAGGGTTATGCTCGGAGATACTCTACGCGATCAAATCAGAAATGAGGAGATCCGTAGCAGAACCAAAGTTACCCACATAGCCCTACGAATCGCGAACCTGAAGTGGCAATGTGCGGGACACATAGTCTGACGAACCGATGGACGTTGGAGCCTGAAGGTGCTGGAATGGCGACCCCGCACCGGACGACGCAGTGTAGGAAGACCCCCCACAAGGTGGACCGACGATAGCCGCTGGAGCCAGGCGGCGCAAGATCGGGCCTTGTGGGCATCATTTCGCGAGACCTATGTCCAGCAGTAGACGTCCATCGGTTGAAGCGAATCACGCGTTTCATTAGTATAAATTTCCCAATTCGCTTATAGAAGTTTCACTTCAAAAATACATTAACAAGCATAAATATGAACATACATACACTTTCACACGCACTCAAACACACACACACATTCAATCGCATCAACTTATTTCATATGAGTAAGTAGTAAGTAAGTAGCAGCCCATTAATGTCCCACTGCTGGGCACATACCTCCTCACTCCAAGGAGCGAGGGTTTTTACAGCATAGACCCACCACGCTGCTCCACTGCGGATTGGCAGGCATAGTACACAACAAGTGCACTCTATTCCTTCACTCTCATAGTCCGATGTGACGGGAATCCGACACGACCGGAGAGAAATCAGGCGCAGGACCGACGGCTTAACGTGCTCTCCGAGGCACGAGGGTGGATCACACCGCCAACTTCCCAACTTCGGGCAAATATTGAGAAAACTCAATATCGATTTCAAATTTTCCCGACCCGGGACTCGAACCCAGGACCTCATGTCTGTAGTCGAACATGCTAACCACTAGACCAATGAGGCAGTTTATTTCATATATTTTAGATTAATTTACTTTTCAGTTTCATTTAAGATTTATTACGAGTAAATTCTCAGTTTTTATAATCAATTATATTAATTTTACAAGAAGAAAAGCCCTGTCGCCTAAAATACAGGGCTTACCTTTTTTTTGTTGGGAAATGCTAGTTTAAGGACAAATACATAAGTGTGACCATACTTGATGGTAAGTGATGATGCAATCTAAGATTAAAGCGCGGTTATCTGAGGCAATTTATCTCTTGTGGTTTCTACATCGTACCGGAGCACAAATCTCTTTGCTTGGCTGTACGTGTCTGCTAGTAGGGTGGTAACTAGCAACGGCCGAAAGCTCTTACCATCCCCGACAAGTTAGCAAATGTTATTCCTCGAAGTGCCCTTTTTTTGCTGTGAAACGCTTTTATGCACGAACCCTAACCACTGTACTTACTTAATCCCAGCGGAACCCTCTTCATCCATAAGTGTGGCACCAGGTTTCTTTCGCTTTGCTCCCTGGTACCTCAGATGAGTACAATTAATGATTTAAGGAGGCGGGAGGAAGTACAAACCGCCTAGTACCCGACCTCCTTCGGCGGTGAGTGGACGCATGCGCTGCATTCTCCTTCTCAGGCTCAAGGGCTTCCTTAAGCGAGACTAAGTCTCGCTGAAGAAGAATGTCCCTTTGGAGAGTATCCCACCTATAATGCTCCCCAGCGAGAGATCTCCAGGCTGCACAATCTGTCACAGTGTAATGCGTTGAGTCGATAGCTTCACCACACTGCTGACAAGCGGGTAGCTCCTCCTGCCTAATTCGATGCAGAAACTTACTGAAGCATCCATGCCCGGTCATAACCAACTCGCATCAATGCGCCAGTGAGGCTGACAAAGCTGTTCATTATTCAGGAAGACTTAACAAGGTCTCTTGAATTGTCAGGAAAGAAAATACCAGTGAGAAACAGTACAGCTTATTGAAGAGCATGCCACCTATAATGCTCCTCAGCCAGAGATCCCCAGACTGCACAATCTGCCACAGTGTAATGCTGCAAAAGTTGCTCTTTATTCTGGAAGACTTAACATGTTCTCTTGAATTGTCAGGAAAGAAAATACCAGTGAGAAACAGTACAGCTCATTGAAGAGCATCCCACCTATAATGCTCCCCAGCGAAAGATTCCCAGGCTGCACAATCTGTCACAGGATAATGCGTTGAGTCAATAGCTTCACCACGCTGATGACAAGCGGGTGACTCCTCCCGCCCAATTCGATGCAGAAACTTTCTGAAGCATTCATGATCGGTCATAACCAACTCGCACTAATGCGCCAGTGAGGCCGACAAAGCTGTTGTCAGGAAAGAAAATACCAGTAAAAAACAGTAGTTACTCCTTTAACAAGTACCACATTAGTAGCATATATAACTTCAGAAAACTATAATCCGTTTCTAGTATAAAATATTATATATTATATATTACACCGCGACACATAATAAAGCGCTGCACTTAATGTGTCTCCAAATAGCACATACATTTACTTCTGAGAATCCAACAAAAGAGTTATGATTTATATGCAGCTCTTAAGATGCGGTTTCATGAAACAGACAGTTCCTAAAAACAATAAATATGTGGTTTTGTAAAACCTGATGGTCTTCGCTGTTCTCTCAAGCGTCTGTTACTTTACCGCCACTCCTAAGCCGGCTGTAATGCAACATGCTGTAGATGGACGAGAAAAGAAGGAAGATGGAAAGAAGGATCACTTTGTTAAGGTTACTCAAAGAAACTTCATGGATACATTCTTTCTAATATTATACATGCGAAGTAATTCTGACTGCCTGTCACGCTAAAACTACTGAATGGATTTGAATGAAATTTGGTACACCGATAGTCTAGATCCTGAGAAAGGATTGGATGCTACTATCACGCTTACTAAGAACGAACTTCCCCAAATTTTCGGATATATAAGAGGAAAACGACCACTCACACAAATATTCACCAAATTGACTTGAAACTTGTTACCTCATATTCCTACGAGATCCGGATATAAGCTAAACATACAACGGATTTTCTTTATCATTTACTCCTTGATTTGACAGTCGTCATACATGTTCCGCACAATGTTGTTACCGTTCAAAACTTGCACTAATAACGGAATAACGGAATCAAGAACTACGTGGGTAACTCCAACGGGAACAGGTAGTATTAAAATAAATGATCATACCACCACCACCACCAGACGGCGCAGTGTATGCATACCTCCACAAGGTGGACCGATGATATAAAGAGGGTCACCGGTAGCCGCTGGAGCCAGGCGGCGCAAGATGCGGCCTTGTGGACGTCATTACGTGAGACCTATGTCCAGCAGTGGACGTCCATCGGTTGAAGCGACGACGAAGCCGACGATATTGTACATCACAGTTATTAAACAATAAAAAAATACTTAAAACATTCATACATGAAGAACAAAAGGTAGTCTTATCGCTTTAAGACGAAGTCTTCTAGACCGCCTTAAAAAAGGAGGATTAGTCTCAACTAATCCTTCAGATAGATTAAAAGGTAAATAGCAGTCTATTAACGTCCCACTGCTGGACACTGTTCTCCTCGTTCATATGAGAGAGGGTTTTTAGAGCATAGATTCACCACGCTACTCCACTGTGGATTGGCAGGCATAGTACACAAGTGCACACTCAATTCCATCACTCTCATAGTCCGAAGTGGCGGTAATTCAACACGACCGGATAGAGAGATCAGGCGCAGGACCGACGGCTTAACGTGCTCTCCGAGGCACGGGGGTGGATCACACCGCCAATTTTTTCCCAACTTCGCGTAAATATTGAGAAAATCTTAATAGAAAACTCAATATCGATTTCCAACTGGCCCGACCCGGAACTCGAACCCAGGACCTCAAGTCTGTAGTCAAACATGCTAACCATTAAATCAATGAGGCAGACTTTACATAAGCATTTTTAGTGGTAATGAAAATCAATTTTGTTTTTTGCAATATCATTTTTAGCCAAGATGGCCTAGTAGTGAGAAGCATGAATACTTGTCCATAAAAGTCTCGACTTCGGTTCTTGGGCGAACACCACTTTTCTGTTTACAAAGAGAAACTTACATGCTTTATTATTCTTTCCAAGCCATCATTATGCTTTTCGGTTGATGAAAACATCGAATCCTGCTTGCCCCAGGAGTAATTATTTATAACAAGACAATTCGGAGTGGTACAGCGTGGTGGGTCTAATCTCGTAAAACCTACAAGTGCGAAGACAATGATTTATCTTTAAAATATTGTCTTACAAAACAAGGACATTATACATTGGGTCTTATACGAAAGCTCAGAGTAGCTCAGCGTGCGATGAGGAGAGCTATGCTCGGAGTTTCTCTACGTGATCGAATCAGAAATGAGGAGATCCGTAGCAGCCCCAAAGTCACCGACATAGCCCTATGAATCGCGAACCTCAAGTGGCAATGGGCGGGGCATATAGTCCGAAGGACCGATGGACGTTGGGGCTCGAAGGTACTGGAGTGGCGACTGCACACTGGATGACGCAGTATAGAGAGACCCCTGCACTGCTAAATTATATACTTACGATACAAGGTTGCCTGGCAGAAATCGCTACTTAATTACGATAAGGCCGCCTTTTTGTACCCTATGATTAAGTTATGGTATCTATTGTAAGTATTGTTTATGGTGCACAATAAAGTGTATTCTCTCTCTCTCTCTCTACAGGGGAATATTTACTCATATATTTGCACTTCAATATCTCCTGCTGAAATGTCTTCTGATCTGTATTCCACATTTTATGTTATAGTTTAATGAAACAGCACCTTAATTTTGTGCTAAAGATGATGTCGCAATCAGCTGTGACTGCTGGTGGCAGCTTAACAAATTGCCCGAGACAATGGCCCTAGATCTAATTATCTGCATTGTTATTGAGTTTAAGTCTTTATAAAGTAATTTTAAGCAACTTCATAATAGGTAATATAAAAAGTCAATCAGTGGAAACTGAACTGATTTATGTGCAGTTTCTTTTGTTAACTAAATGGGAATGACGTATTATTTTTCGAGAAGTTTATGTATGAAACGTCATTCCCATTACATTATTCCTTCCACTGTTCCTTTTCCATTAAATCTTTAGTATTTGTTAACCCTTATATTGTAAATCTTAGTAAAATTAAATAGTATTAAGTAGTGAATGTTTTGTAAATAGTGTTTATCATGTGTTGTATTATGTTGTCCTTAACTGTTAATTTTTTTTAGTAGTTATGGTAAATGACTAAGGAGTCAACTATTTGGCGATTATCAAAATTTAGGCAGTTACAGAAAACGTAGAATTATTAAATTAGAAATTGTGTGTGCCTTGTCACACCTAAAAGCCAATTATTAAAAGAAGAAAATAAATATTTTTTAAGGGTACACACTTCCTATTATATATTATAAAAATTAAAAAAAAGAACCACCTTCAAAACAAACTCTCACAAATAAATTAATATGCTCTAATCCATTTATATCAATATGAGCACACCTAAAAACGTGTTGCCCATATGAGACAGCACCGTTTAAACGAAACAACTTTACAAAGTTAAATTTACAATGATACCGTCACACCCGGGATCGAACCCGCAACCTAATACTCGTACGTTACTGGTTAGTAATTTTATCACCCCACTATCACGAGTCTTTGAGTCTTTTATATGGTAATCACAACAACAACATAAAAAAGCACAACATTAATACGCAAAAGNCCCCGGCTACAACCGCATTATACATAATGCACCTTATAAATATTGCCAAGCAGCAATAAACGTAACCGCATTGCTATTTGATTACAGACACTTATATATTCTGCCAAAAATCACACCCTTATTGTAAGCCGTTGAGGAGTTCCATTGATCATCATATTTTACCAAGAGCTTGACCATACCAAAGTTACGGTAGGTGACTCAAATATCCGAAGATCTTCTAAAAGATTCTGCCGAGTATCGTTAATTTGCTTCTAAGAATTGAGGAGTTCCGTTAGTTTGTCATGGAGCCCATGAACAAAACCTAACCAAACTATCATGAAACAACCTTTGAAGTATATCCTATCCAACAAAAAAAGAATCATCGAAATCGGTTGGCGTGAACTTGAGTTATTCGTCCATTTGTCACGCACATGCTTAATGCAAATTTAAGAGTTATAAGGTTTTCTCATGGATGCCATCATCACAACTGGATTAAAAAAAATGGGACCCTACAACAAGCACCACCTTTCATATTAAAAAAATCATCAAGATCGGTTCACCCAGTCGAAAGTTATGAGATAACAAACATAAAAAAAAATACAGACGAATTGATAACCTCCTCCTTTTTTTCAAGTCGGTTAAAAATACAATATTAGTGCTTAGTATAAATATTTTTAAAACCACGATGTTACTAGCTTAGTATGTTTGTATTTATTATATTGTATTTAAACCAACAGATGTTAAGTCATAGTTAAATAAATTTAAGTGTACTTCTTCTTCTTCTTCTTCTATTTAGCTAATTTAAGTGTATGCAGACGAATGCATGCGTATAACCCAGTTTACTTCCTTGTTAAACTTCAAACCTTCTAAAATATAAAATATTGTCCTGTTTGAATCATAACCAGAGAACTTTGTCATGGAGTTAAGTTTCACAGGTATTTGAAGTTTTCAAAGGGAATAAGTTATGGAGTAAAACTTTAAATTGTTTGGAACGTATTTGAATACAGCTTCTGTGGGACTTTGAAGCCTTATACTCGAAGTCTATGATATGTTAAGCTCTACACTTTTCAATTACAACTATTAGATCACATTCGGTCTTATGTATAGATACTTATATGTGCTAGCAGAAGTCTTGGGTTCGATTTCTGGTAAGGCGAATTTGGGAAATTGTATTTTCTAATTTTTCTAAGTCTGGACTGGAGGAATGCTTCAGCTATGGCTAGTTACACTACCAGCAAAGACATACTGTTCGCGCCATCTGGTACTAAGCATTGGTACCTCGGAAGTGACGTATTCGCGCCATCCACAAGCTATCCGACGTACTTATGCGCTAGTTATCGGGAAGCGGCGCGTCTACCACAAGAGGGCGCCTCCTGCGCCGTTCAATAAGCATGGAGCAATATAATTTGATCTATAGTCTATGAATAGCTGCCAACCTCGAGGCTTTTTGACGGGCGCAAAAGAAGTCCCCTCGTGGGTTTTCGTCCTTTTTTGTTGTGAAAAGTGCAGTAATTCCACGCGGTTTTTTGTGTTTTGTGATGCCGTTGATGAAGTCGTCGCGTTAAGAACTCTCTGGTAGCCCCTCTTGCTAATAAAGTGCGGCGGGTCAACGCGGCCACAGGTTATTCGGCCCACGTGGTGGCCTGAGTTTTCGAACATTGCCTGGTAGTACACGAGACCGCCTTGAAGTGGAAAGACGACCGGCCGGTCGCCGACAGCAGCTTTCCGCGACGCTTGTGCTGGCCACTACATACCCACAAATATACACACATACAAAATACACCCCCACGTGAACAATCTCCTTCCACAGGGTCGTCGCCGTTCGAGGAGAACGGCGCCCGGGACTCCAGGTAGGTGCATTCACATCTGTTCGACCTCTAGGTGGAATCTCTCACATAATTTCTCCTCACCATTTATGGGCTCTGGTGACCTTTGGTAGCCTCCTTCGATCGGCCACGGGCTGCCGTGAATACTTACCGACAAGCAAAGAGGTTTGTTTTCTGGTATGACGTGGTGTAGAATAACACACACTAATTCTAATGTACAGCTGATGACGGTATCAAAGAAGGACTTAAAATCTAAATTTACGAGGGTTCCTTTGCGCCCTGTCCTGACAAGAGTCCACAACATACTCAGTCGGGTATTTGGTCATCATTATTACAATATTATATTTAAATTAAAACGTTTCCATCGTCAAATTAATCTTGCAAATTATAGTATTGTCATTTACCATGTTGTTAACTGCCTCATTGGTCTAGTGGTTAGCATGTTCGACTACACTCTTCTGCTGTCTACAGTCTTCACTCCCTTACCAAGGATAATAAACATGGTAAGATCTCCTAAGGATCGTATACCATATCAATGTCCGGATGTTTACATAATTGACTGCAGCTGTGAAAGCTCTTATATTGGACAAATGAACCGTTCCATAGCAACTCGTGTGTCAGAACACATACAAAAATCTGCGATCTCGGAGCACATTGTGCAGCAGGGAACTCAACATTGGATAGAACTTCATAGCCCAAAGTTCTTCCCACCGACCGCCATTATATGACGAGATTAGTTCGCGAGGCCATTGAAATTAAAAAGTATCCTAACTTCAATCACGAAGATGGTTTTAAGCTGACGTGGAACCCAGTGGTGAAGTTAAGCCTAATGAACAAACGACGCAATTTTTCAAAATTAAAACGTGACGTTGTCAGTGTATTATGCCGAAAAATGGATGTGGGTGCCGTGAAAAATAAAAGGATCAGACGTAGGGTAGACAGATTCTGCCCTTGACAGCTTGACACAACCGCCCACAGCAGTAACGTCGCGACCACGATCCATGCAACTGGGTCGAAATATCGGCAAAATTTAATTAACGCCATCGTGGTATATACTCGTTCAAATAGTCAATATGTTCGACTACAGACTTGGGGTTCTGTGTTCGAGTCCCGGGTCAGGCCAATTCAAATCGATATTGAGTTTTCTATAAAGATTTTCCCGATTTCCCGAATACTTGCCTGAAGTTGGGCAGTTGGCGGTGTGATTCACCCCCGTGCCTCGGAGAGCACGTTAAGCACGTTAAGTCTTGTGCCTGATCTCTCTCTCCGGTCGTGTCGGATTGCCGTCATGACGGACTATGAGAGTGAAGGAATAGAGAGTGCACTTGTGTACTATGCCTGCCAATCCGCAGTGGAACAGCGTGGTAGGTCTATGCTCTAAAAACCCTCTCTTCTAGAAGTGAGGAGGCCTGTGCACAGCAGTGGGACGATAATGGGCTCTACTTACTTACTTAATTTTATTACCTTTTACCAGATTAGCGCGCTTCCATCTTAGGCTATATCATCACTTATCCTCAGATGTGAGCACAGTCACGTAATAACCTGACAGAATTTCAAATAATCTACAGATATATAATGAGAAACTTATCCAAATACGCCGGAAGTTCGTTGTCCCCAAGGTACTACAAGCGGTTGTTAATTATCAGTTAATTACTTCACTAATTAAGCAATAAGGTTGAATGAGCTTCAGAACTTTAATTACTTTGGGGTTTTATTCCACATGTATTTTACATAGCACTAGTTGACCCGCGCAACTTCGTCTGCATGACATAAGAGAGCAACTTTCATTGGCATAAAAAAGGCTATAGTGAGTCAACCTTAAAAGATGGACATGTGGTATCGTAGACTTTTTTGTAGGATTTTTAAAGAGGAATATCTTCGTCATACATGATTTTTATGTAACTTTAACACAACGCATGCAATGGAAGATCTCAAAAGGGATAAATTTTCCCCGGTTTTGAAACATTTTTTAATAATGCTCCGCTACTCTTGATTGTAACCTGATGTTATATAGAGTGTATACTTCCTCGATAAATGAGCTCTTCAACACCGAAATATTTTTTTAAATTCAAACAAGTAGTTCCTGAGATTCGTCGCTGCAACCGATGGACGTCCACTGCTGGACATAGGTCTCACGTAATGACGTACACAAGGCCACATCTTGTGCCGCCTGGCTCCAGCGGCTTTTGGCTTTTCTCAATATTTGCCCGAAGTAAGGAAGTTGGCGGTATGATCCACCCCCGTGCCCCGGAGAGCACGTTAAGTCGTCGGTCCTGCGCCTGTCGAATCGGCCCGACCCGGGACTCGAACCCACAACCTCATGTCTCTAGTCGAACATGCTAACCATTAAACCACTGAGGCAGTTCGTCGCTTCAACCGATGGATGTCCACTGCTGGACATAGGTCTCACGAAATGATGACCACGAGGCCGTCTTCAATCAAGGCCGTTTTCAATCTTGTGCCGCCTGGCTCCAACGGCTACCGGCGATCCTCCTTATATCGTCGGTCCACCTTGTGGGGGGTCTTCCTACACTGCGTCGTCTTATATAGCCTATAGCCTGTCTCGATAAATGTACTATCTAACACTGAAAGAATTTTCTAAATCTGACCCCTAATTCGTGAGATTTGTGCGTTCAAGCAAACGCTCTGCAGCTTTAAGACATTATTTTTTATATTAATGCTTAAAATGAGTTAAACAGAGTTATTTAAATTTAATAGTCACGAAGCCCAGCAGAGCTTTTAAAAAATAAAAGGACATCTCGTTAAACTCTCCCCTTTATCGTTTAATTAGGCATTCTAATTACTTCAGTCTAGGGTTTTTGCTTTTAAGTGCTTCTTTTATTCTGTGAATGAAACTCTTATTTAAACTGACATTTATGGGACTGGTTAAAGAGGCAATGTTATAATTATATATTCTTTTAATTGCTTACAGATTAGTAATTGAATATACAAAACTATACAGTTTACACCCTATTTACTTATTTATCCATTTTCCTATGGGATCGGAAACAACGGCGGGACCAGCAAGTGTATGTAAATATATGTAATAAATCTTCAAAACTTCAAATATATGTTGTTGCTCGCTATTATTGTTGGTGAGTTAATAACTGACCGTAGCTAAAGCTGGAATCAAACTCAGGACCTCTTCGAGGGTGTGCATCTATCTACATGCAAGTTTACTCCTGGGTTCTTCTAAACTGCAGTTGAGGGGTGCGAGCCTTGAGGCAATGCTTTCTTACCCGGGCCTCTTCCTCAGGCATCAATTTGATGCCTGGTAATCTATTTTGCCCGCAGTGGTACGGGCTCAGTCCCGCCGGCTAGGCTAGCGGGTCCACCTAGATCAATTTCGTAAGTTGTGTAATCCGGGTATCACCACTGCCATTGCTTCTTCATCAACGCCTACGTCAGGGGGCGGTGACAGCAGAAACTCACGAAGCAGGCGACGCCCAGTGTTTGCTGCTCTTAGGATTGCAATGCCATGGAGGTGTGTGTGGGGAGTTCTCTGCGTGGCGGAACATATTCCTCGCCAAGTTCCGAACGAACACCTCCACAAGTATGCATAAGGACGTGTGTGCAAGCGAACGTATATACGTACTTATAACCGAGCGTACACGCGTGTAAGTACGCATACATACGTGCTTGCGAACGTGCAAACGTACGACTATACGATCAAACATGCATACCTGCATGCAGACGTGCCAACGTACGTGAGAAATCATGGATGCGTACATAACACGGATGCATAATACATGAACATGCAAACGGACATAATAGCGAGCGTGCATGCGTGAACACCCGCCTACGTACCTGTATATGAGCGTGTATAGCCCTTAGATTGTCCGTCCGCGTTTTATTGGCCCCCGTAATTTGCCCGCGTTTTGTAACAGAAATAACCGCCACCTGCCCCATCTCAGATGGACATTTTTGCGTCGATGCCTTCTGGGTCGAATGACGCTAAAATGGCTCACGGGGCTGAAATGAATGTTCATGAAAAATCTTTCATGTTATGATTGCTATTAGTTAATATTACAATATTATTTTTTTTTTATAAAATCAGACTCTGGTGTAGCGTCATGTTGTGCTAAACTTTGAGATAGTGAAAAAGACCGTCTTGTACTTGTAGACTCTCATCTTAAAAATTAAAACTTACCTCAAGGCTTTTCATTGTTATTCACATCACTTATACAATCAAAAACACAAATAATCACTAATAAACACAGTTTATAAAATACCAACTTAACAACTTTCTATACGACACACGGACCGTCAGTAATGGCCACTTTGTAACTGATTTATTTTTTGTTTTTTCTATTGTCTGGTGTTGTCTCTACGCATATTTTGTTACCACAGTTACCGAGAAGCGAAATATATAATTCACATTAGGACTATACCAGAAAAAGTTGTTTTTTGATTGCACGAGTTGAGGCAGAACTATCGTATCATATCAACCAGCAGTTCACTCGGGCAAATCTTAGGGATAATTACGTGAGAGCCATCGTGCATACGTACATGTTAGCGAACATGCACACGTACGTACTTGCGTGTGTGAAAGCTCGCCTACGTATGTGCGTGCAAACGTGCACACGTACGTGCGTATGATCGTGATTGCATACATGCATGTTTGTGACAATTTATTTATTAAGCAGTTAATGTTTTAGTACCAATAGTGTAAGATTTTTCTAACATCACACATCTGTATTGCATTATTAAATTTGATATTAATAGAGGGATGCTATTAAAAGATGCATTACATAAAACTCTGGCCCTCGTCCAATACCGCACGAGAGTTGCCAGAACACAACGTAAATTGTACTATATTGTTCTTTAAATGCCATAAAAGTGACACTTTATCAAATTTAGAGTTATTATTGCGCTATTCAGATGATAATGGACGGCTCTGTGGTGAATTACAAAGGGGGAAGACACGATTATTTAGTATGTTTTAAACACAAAATAAATGATGAAGTCTTCCCGGTTAGATGTCACGACATCATGGAAGACTTAGCCTATATTTTAATACACATAACTAGTAATTCGCTCTGGTTTCGCATGGCTATTAAAGCATTTTACGCCTGTTTTTGTACGTCGTAGGATTGTCAGTGGATGCGTCTCTTGGGTTAGTTTTAAATGTAATATAATGTCTAGACTACGTGAAGTTTTGTAATGTGTAAACGATAAGTTTAAATATTATAAACATAAGAACAAATTAAAATTTGTATTTTATACAACAATAATCAGCACTGCCTTATTAAGTGTTGCGGACGGGAGCACCAAGCCTAGCGCCTCGCCGGCGGCGACTAAATCTGATTGGTCAACCGTCGGCGACCCCCTTCCCTTCCTACCTCAGCACCTGCGATCGCCCTTTCTCCTGCTCGTTGCGCCGCATGTCCCTGCCGAGTGGGAGAGTTAAGTAAATCGCCTCTCCCAGAGTTGAATGTCACATTTCGCTTTAGGCGCCCGAGCGGAGTAAATCCCCTACTAAGCGCGACATGTGAACATCAAGAACCCATAACTCTGCCGAACCGAACCCCGAAGACCCAAGCAAGAACACGGACAATCCGATCCCCAAGAACTGAAAACCCAAGCTAGGAACAACCTAAGTGCCTAATACTCCACTGAAACCGCAGGGATTTGCCTGAACTTGAATCCCTGCCCAATATTAAGGTTGTCTAATATTTGTAATATAGTAGTGAAGAAAAGTAAAGGTTAAATGTTTACCAACTATTCTCAGACCTACTAAATTTACACAACAAACATAAAAGTCGATTCAGCCTTTTCGGTGGAAAGGAATATTTATTTATAAATGTATAAGAAATAAAAGTATGCGTCTACTGTTAGACTAAAGATAGTTGGGTGACAACACCGATAGCTCTGAAATGTTAGAAGTTATTGAGCAACACTAATATACAATATTACTAAATATTATATAATACGAGGTAACTTTAACGAACGGAACAATTGTGTAAATTGAGTATTTCGAGCTGCCTCGTGGTGTAGTTGTATTAAAGAGAAATAGTGCTAAATTGTATAAATTCAAATAGTGAAGTAGTTATTTGTATAGTGCAAATAGAAGAGAGAATAAAAGTTGATAGTTAATGTGAGTTTCTGTTTTTATAATACTATGTATATATTTCCGTAATTATTATAGACTTCTCTTTAGTTATATAAATTATGTTTGTAATGTTCAAGTCTGTATATGGTTAGAGGTTACAGTTATAGTTTCATTTATATCTTTACCGCATGTTATAAAGTACTCTCCTATTTTTAAGGGCCTTTGGAAGAGATCTCTTTTAAGAGATAGGTGTTATTCTATAAATAATTATGTATCAATGAGTGCTGCCTCATGACGTGTTGTTTTAAGATAAATGATGCAAAACCGTGTAAATATTTGCCCGAAGTTGTGTAGTTTTCGGTATGCTCCACCCCCGTGCCTTGGAGAGCACGTTAAGCTGTCGGTTCTGTGGTTGGTATGTCTTCGGTCGTCTCGAATTGCCGTCAAAACCCACTATGAGAGTGAAGGAATAGAGACTTGCATGCTATGCCTACCAACCTGCAGTGGAACAACGTGGTAAGTCTATTATTTAAATACTTTACTTTTGTACCTACATCGCATGTCATAGAGAACTCTCCTATGTTACAGAGCCTCTGGAAAAGATTTTTTTTAATAAATAATGAAATCTAATATAATAAAAACACTTTTATTCCCACCACTATTTAAATATGGACAACTGGCACTATACTTATAATTACTTCACTATTTGAATTAATACAATTTAGTACTATTTCTCCTAAAGCAACAGCACCATATAGCAGCACGAGAAACCCTGTTCACACAGTTGTTCTGCTCGTTAAAGTTACCTTGTATTGCGTAACATTTCCTAATATTGCACAATGTTCTTAGCAATTTTAAGTATAGCCACTTAATAATGTATAGTCTAACACTGTACACTTAATATCTTTGTATTTTTTTATAAAATGAAAACCGTTTTTTCTCAAAGTAACTGATTTCGTAAATGATTTATTTAATTGTTATATTATTAATCTATTTCTTTTTATTTTGTCATCTTATCTTTTTATTTTCGTTTTTTATTATTGACTACGTTTAGTTTATTATGCCGAGTGAATCAGAATTAGTTTAATCTTTTTTATCGGCTCGTTTGATGTTTACTATTAGTTTTTTGATTTTTTATTAACGCTGTAACATGCTGTGGCGTCACCGGCGTCACAGCTTAAAAATCAGCGTCATGTGACAACACCTGACAATTGCTGAGCTGTAAATCTTTTGCAGGTTGTGTTACAGACCGATTCGTGGATATCGTTCAGTGTCTTGAACGGGGGGCATCTCTCCTTAGGAGCTCCGGGCGGTAGTCCTAGCAGGTCTTATCAATGTAAACAAACCGCGAGAAATAGAGGAGAACCTCCTAGTTACGATAAGGTCCGTAGTGTCAGAGTACTAGCCGAAAGAGCTCTGATCATGAATTGAAGGGAATGTCTTTAGGACCCTATAGCAGGGGTAGTGACGGTGAAGGCGTTGCACCCTCGGCTAGAAGATTGGCTATCGTGGAAACTTGGAGCGCTGTCATACAGACTGGGTGCAGGTGCTCACCGGACATAGCTGCTTCAGGAGTACTTACATCAGATTGCGAGCCGAGAGGAATCGCCTATTTGTCATGAGTGTGGTGCCCTCGTTGACATGTGGCCGTCCATGACCATACCGTGGCAAAATGCCCATCGTGGGGCACTCAGCGTCATCTTCTGGTATCACTGATTGCAGTTGACCTCTTATTGGCCTGCATAGTAAGTGCGATGATTAACAACGAAGCAGGATGGAGAGCCGTAGTCTCCTTTTGCGAGACTGTTATCTTGCTGTAGGAGGCTCCTGAAAGGGAGTGGGATTTGGCTCCTGACGCCCCTGCTGACTTGACCCTCGATTCGGGTTCATCCAGGATTCCATATTGGATAGCGCAAGCGAGCTGCTTGTGTCCCACTTTAAGATGACGAGGGTCCGCAGGGTTTTAATGGGTATTCTGCTTGATAACGAGTACCACACTCCCGACTAGTTGGAGTGCGTGTTTTCGTAAAAACATTTCCCAGCGATAAAAAACGTGGTGTTACAGTCAGTAACGCTGCAAAGCTATGTTAAGAATACTGATTGTAACACAATTACAGAATAAATTCTTTCTTTCTTTCTAATCGAATCACATCACTAGTGTAAATATGTGTAGTGTTCTTGGTAGCTTAACTATAGTGCAAGACAGTGTCATCTCGGGTACTAACTATTTATTAGGCCATTGTGCGCAGTGTGAAGACCGTATAAATATTTAAGGCTAGATTCAGCTCGCGGCCACGTCTGGATTATGTCTCTCTTGGGTCACTCCGTCTTATTATACTGGAATTGTTATGACTTATGAGCGAGATATGAAACAGTAATACCATGTCTGTCTACACGCCCATCGTAATTCAATCTATACTAACATTTTAAAACGATGGAACATCGTAAAATTAAAGTATATTAAATACTTAACATGAAAAACCGCTGTTGAATCGACTTTCCGAACCGGTGTTTGATTTATTACCAACGGACAGACTACTGATGATTCAAAAGAGCTTATTGAGCTTACTTGAATGAAGCATATTTGGATTTTGATTTTGAAATGCTATCTGAAAGACTAAGTTTCCTTTATTTAACATACCATTTCCTGGTAGTTTGCCTCTGGAAATATAGGCCAAAATATGTAATTTTGTTTACATATTATATCTCTAAAGGAATAGGCAAAGCTTTTGATGAAAGCTCCTATTAAACAGCTATTTTCCAATATTTCCAACAACTATCGTTATTCTTTTTATTGTTTCTATATTCGGAGTTCTTAATCTCTACTCTGTTTTCTCAAATATTATATAGTAATTTGTGTAATCAGTACTTGGTCTTATTTTAAGTATATTAAGTATTTTATGTAACAACTTGTTGAAACGCTGTTGTACCGTCAATAAATACATAAATATAGGAGTAATATCTGAGTTCCTTGTTGGTTTCTTCCTTTTGAGCTTACTTAAACGATGAATATTTGCATTTATATATTGATTATAAAATGCTGTAAAACAGACAAAATTTCCTTAACTTATCATACCATTTCTTGGTGTTTTTACACTGAAAATATGGAGAAACTATGTAATTTTATTCACATTTATATATCTAAAGGAATAAACAAGTGTTTGATGAAAGCTCTTATTAAAGAGCTATTTTCGAATACTTTAAATAACTATCGTTATTCTTTTTATTGTTTCTATATTCGGAGTTCTTAATCTCTATTCTGTTATCTCAAATATTATATAGTAATTTGTGTATTCCTTATTTGGCCTTTTTTTAAGTATATTAAGTATTCTATGTAACAACTTGTTAAAACGCTGTTGGACTAAAAATAAATAAATTAAGGAGTAACATCTGAGTTCCTTGATGGTTTCTTTTAAGCAGAATCGACTTTCCGAACTCGTGTTTAATTTGTTACCAACGGACAAACTACTGATGATTCAATAGAGCTTTTTAAGCTTACTTGAATGAGGAATATTCGGATTTTGATTTTGATTATAAAATGCTGTCAGAAAGACTAAATTTCCTTTATTTATCATACAATTTGTTGGTGGATTTACTCTGGAAATATGGGCAAAATTTGTAATTTTATTTACATATATCGTATATTACTAAAGGAATAGGCATAGTTTTTGATGGAAGCTCCCGTTAAACAGCTTGATATTTTATATATTTCAACCAATTTTTAGAAAACCTTAAAAAATTGTGTTCATAAAAACCTTTTTAATCTCTCTTCCTATTAATTTAAACCGTACGAAGACTTTGTTTTATAAAGTATAAGTATATTACTCAGGTATAATTTGGTTACTGTTTATTTTTATGTCAACTTGAGCAAGTGTTTATATAATTTACGTTGAAATGGAGCCTCAAGGGTTGATGTTCAATGAACGTTAATACAGCGTGAAATTGAAGAAGCATTGATCGTAAATAAAGTTCGTATCGAATGTTCAGTTAGTTCAACCACCTTGCATACAATGTACGCACTCAATCTAAACAACTTAAAGCTCGGTTACACGTCACTATTTTTACTGAACTGCTAGATCAATTGCGATGATTCTTTTGTTGTTCTGTTTGTTATAGTTATGAGAAGGTTCTTATGAAAGAAAAAAATTACAAAGTTACTCAGAACATCGAAAATTTTAAGAAAACTTAATCGCCTTAAAAACTTTTCCAATTTAACCTTTTTGTTAGTTTTGGTGATATAAACTTTTCTAATATAACCGTCTTAGTGCTTTTGGCGATATTAACTTTCCTAATTATTCATTCTTAGTGCTTTTAACATAATTAACTTTTTCAATTTAACCTTGGTAGTGCTATTGACAATATAAACTTTTCTAATTTAACCTTCTTAATACTTATGGTAATATAAAGTTTTCTAATATAACCTTTTTAGTACTTCTGACAATATAAACTTTTCTAATTTAACCTTCTTGGTGCTTTTGACACTGTAAACTTTTTTAATGTAACCTTCTTAGTGCTTTTGACAATATTGACAATATAAACTTTTTAATTTAACCTTACGACGTTTAACATAATTGTTAAAGATAGACTATACACTTTTCTAATATAAACTTCTTGGTGCTTTTGATAAACCTTTCTAATGTAACCTTCTTAGTGCTTTTGACAATATTGACAATATAAACTTTTTAATTTAACCTTATGACGTTTAACATAATTGTTAAAGATATACTATACACGTTTCTAATATAAACTTCTTGGTGCTTTCGATAAACCTTTCTAATGTAACCTTCTTAGTGCTTTTGACAATATTGACAATATAAACTTTTTAATTTAACCTTATGACGTTTAACATAATTGTTAAAGATATACTATACACTTTTCTAATATAAACTGCTTGGATGTTTTGATAAACCTTTCTAATATAACCTTCTTAGTGCTTTTGGTAATATAAACTTTTCTAATTTGACCTTCTTAGTGTTTTTGAAAATAAAAGCTTTTTTAATGTAACCTTCTTAGTACTTTTGACACAATGAACTTACTTAAAATGTAATTTTCTTGATGATTTGACTTTCGCAGAAATGTTATAAATATTATATAATAAGTTTTTGTCCTACAACACATTTTTTTTGCGAATAAAGATCTTATTATTATTATTATGGCGTTTGACATAATCGTTAAAGATAGGCAGAATACGAGCTGCAAGTAGGTAATTAATATGTTATTATATATATTGCATTCTAATAAATCGCTGTGGCATGTCTCCTGTTTCCGTATCGGAATACCAACAGAACTATTCATATAATGAAGAAAAATTGTTATTGTTAATAAGAAATCATTACTTTTTTAAATATGATAATAGGTTCAACGTAACAGTGCTTTTGAATGAAGATTTCCATCATTAACAGTCGGTCTCCAATAACGAATAAACAAATTTTAATTTAATAAGATATTTGTACTAAGCAACATTTTGGTTACTATTTATTTTACATTTTCCTTTTTTTATGTTACAAATATGATGTAAATAGAAGCTTTACCCCTCTACTTTCTCAAATAGATAAAACAACCATACAAAAAAATATTCATTACATTTTGTAAATTCAATTCTATGATTTTCTGTTAATTATGCGACAAAACGGAAAGAAAATACCTTCGTTTGAAATAAAGAGAGTGTGTGGTAACAAAACTTCCTACAGTAACTATAGCCTTTATAAAACGTATTTTCTAGGTACAAAAGCAAGCTTTTTCAAGTTCCATGTGTATTTTTTTAGTCTCACCATCAAAATTTTATACTTTAAGTTAAATTTTTCCCTTTTTTCCTCCAGCTTATTCTTTGTGATAGTATTAAATGAATCTAAAACATATCTGTAAATTGTAGACAATAAATATAGAAATTTTCAAAACTAAAAGCTATTTCTAAAAGTCCAAACAAATTACAGGTTTCTTAGAACAATAGGTAAATAATTAAAACTTCTCCGACATCGAGGATCAAAATCATCAACAATTTAATTTAATTTGTTTTAAACCCAAATAGATTCTTCTCAAGTTCAAAGGAAAAATTTGATCTAAGTACAAGAAACTTCGTACCGATTAATTTAAAGCCAGTGTTTTCCAATTTGAAATTACTTTGAGTGAGAATGTTTTACGAAAATCGTTTATGTTTTCTTCTAATATATTTTGTGTAAATACAACACCTACTATAAACTCAAGAGTTTCCTATATATCTAATTAATATTATGTATACTACTCTTAATAATACTAGTGTTACAGAGCCCATTTTTCGAGGAAGACTATATATTATCACACTATGGCAAATAGAAGCAGTATGAGAACTTCCTCTGCCTGCGCTACGTAATCGGTTAAAGTTTCGCAAAAATAGTCTTAGATAAAATTGTTCCTCTTTTAAAGTTCTAAAAATAAGTCTAAGACAGTATATGTCTATCATTTAAAGTTGGCTCACTATAACCATTTTTATGCTAACCAAACTTGTCCTTTCTCTGCTCCTTTTATGAGGTGCAGAAGGAGTTGCGCGTATTATTTTAAACGTCTTGTGGATGATATTTAATGCCAGTACACCTTTTTTGGAAACGTGGTCGCTGATTATGGGCCTCATATGAAAGCTCAGGGTCACTCAGCGTGCGATGGAGAGAGCTATGCTCGGAGTTTCTCTACACGATCAAATCAGAAATGAGATCCGTAGCAGAACCAAAGTCACCAACATAGCCCTACGAATCGCGAACGTGAAGCGCCAATGGGCGGGGCACATAGTCCGACAAACCGATGGACGTTGGAGCCTGAAATGGCGACCCGGCACCGGACGATGCAGTGTAGGCAGACCCCCACAAAGTGGACCGACGATACACGGAGGGTCGCCGGTAGCCACTGGAGTCAGGCGGCGCAAAATCGGGCCTTGTGGGCATCATTTCGTAAGATCTATATCCAGCAGTGACGACGACACCTTTTGTTTTCCAAATATAAATCATTAATTAAATTTCCCTTCTTCTTGGTCACTGTGCAATTCCACGATGACTTTCTTGAGAATACTAGCAGTGGTTTCCCCTTGCCTTCTGCACTAGTCCTTTTAGAGCTTGTTTAGAATCCCAGGTTGCTGAAATCTCTTCTGCTAGGTTATCAAACCAGGTTTTTCCTTTATTGTTTTTTATTCATAACAGACCTACGCTTGGCTGTAATCACACCTGATATTAAGTGTTGATGTAGACTAGGATGTACCGTGTTTACCTAGGAGATGCCTGCATTTAAAAATACCCGTATTGTAGGAGTCAGGAAACACGAAAGCTAATAAAACATTCCACTCCTTTGCGGTGCGGATCAGAAACAATAGAGTAAAACGCTTGGTATGGATCCGTGGGATGTCCACCACGTACCAATGCCAATCGTTTCTGTTCCTTGATGATCTAAAGTAAAAAGGCGATGGATCAATAAGATCATATAGTCACCGAAATAAAATCTGTAGAATACCGACAGAATCTAGAGCATCAAGCTGACACTTGGCTGAGCTATCCCAAAGGTACAGTACTCCATGCATGATCGAACTTGAGCTTAGTATAGATTCGAAAGCTGTTTCGGCGTGAAGTAATGTTTGACCTTGTTAAGGACCTCCAGCCTTTTTGCTGCAGTTTGTGCTTTGGACTCGATGCATTGCCAGAAATTAAGTGTAGAAGATATTTTTACACTTATTATTGCTGTCGGCAATCGGAACAGAGATATTCAGGAAAGTAGGAGTGAAGGGAAATGGACTCCTTTTGGTCTGAGTGGTTCGTAGAAGATACCGCGAGCAGGTCAGGATAAAAATTGGGTCTGACTAAGTGGTGATGTCGCTTTTCACCTTAGTATAATTAGCAGCAGCAGTCAGTGGCTCCAAGCATTTGAGATTTGGGCTTTCAGGAAAATGTTTAAGATGTCTTGGAGCCAGTTTGCTCCAATGCAGTCCTCAAACAAGCCCAAATTAGCCTCACGATTATGATGACCATAGTGCGGATGAGGTGGCTTTTTCGGATGTCTTCAAAGAGGTTCCCTATTTGAGTACCCAAGGTAGATCTTCTAAGGCAGGATGTTCAGAAAAACAGCACCTGTTAGATTGAAGCGACAATGGATATACGGCAGTGGAACAGTCAAAACTATGCATAATTAAAAACGATAGCTCATGAACGAAGACTTTTCCATCGACTGACCGCAAAACTTCATTTTGAAGAAGCCACTCGATGATTATCAATTAGGCAGCCCTTTACATCCCACAGCTGGACACGGGCCTCTTCACTTATAGGAGAGAGACTTTTTAGAGCATAGACCCCTCATTGGCCTCCATAATTAAATTTATACTTCGAAAAATTGTACAGCGTAATTGGAAGCTGATATAAAAGGTTTAAAGGTTTCTTTTTCATTTTATTACTTGTTCATTGTTTTAAATTAGATAGTTTTATAGGAATTTCAAAATAAAACGATAAAAATCGATAGTTTCTAATAAGTCCTTATGCCAAAACTTTTTAACTGATACTTAATGAAGATCCAATTCAATAATAAAGTCACTTTTAAAGTCTCACTGAATGGAAAGTTTTCCTCGCTTGGAACTTTTTAATTGCAATCGAAGGAATTGGTTGTATATACCACTGTAGTATTAGATATATATTTTACACAGAGAGTTATGCATTTTCAACAAATTCAATCGAAATTGTTTGATCAAGTAGGCTTTTACAACACTTTTGAATCATCAAATATCTCTTTGGAAACATAAGGGAGTTAGGTAACTTTACCTTCACATATTAAATGATGAGTAACTTAGAACCGACTTAAAATACGTACCTGGAAATTGTTTTTTTTTGGTCATTTTACCATTATGTAAACGTGAATAAATTGCAGTAACCTACGCCTTAAAAATCTATAATTATGAGGGTAACTTCGCACCCTAATTTGAGAACAGCTCACAACAAACTCAATCATGTATCCTTGTCTACTTTATTATATACATAAATACTAAACTTTTTAGACATTGAGGACCAAAAATTAAAGACTTTTGTAAAAACGGTTATTCAAGCTTATTCTCCCTTTTTAGCGGGCTTACTTAATAGCGGTCAGGAGGGATGTTTTGGGGAAATTGGAGATGCACACAGATCACCAAAGCACTAATGAGTAAGTTATCCAGAATTTTGAGAGACAGGAAAGTTTCAAATATCACCAAAATGAGACTTGTGCATGCTTTGGTATTCTCAATTTTTCTATACGGATCTGAATCATGGTCCATCTTGGATGCTGACCAAAAAATAAAGAGGCTTTTGAGAAGTGGTGTTGAAGGAGAATGCTGAGAATACCGTGGACAGCTAAAAATACAAATAGATCTATAACAACAATTTCGGTCATATCGCCTGAAGACAGCCAGTTAACCTGGAGAAACTGGTTGGGATAGGTAGGACCGAAAGAAACAGTCCAAGGGATGGCTGACCTACGCTCATTTTCTTTTGCGATATGGAAATTAGCAAAAGTAACAGACAAAAAACGGCTATTCAAGCTTATCATGGATATGTTTCATTTCTACTACGATATGGCACATTTATATGGGGAAATTATAGTAATATTAATAAGGTGTTTATCGCTCAAAAACGATGTATTAGGAGTATCTGTGATGTGAGCCCAATAACTTCTTGTAGACCTCTTTTTAAAGAACTAAACGTGTTAACTGTCCCTTCCCTATACATATATGAAGTGTGTTTGTATGTAAAAACACATTTAGACTAGAAAAACGGTATGATGGGACACAATTTAAACGATTTAGTTTTGAAAATAATTTAGTTAGACCCAGTACAAGAACACAGCTTTATGATAGAAACTGTCACGTCATGGCTGTTAAAATTTATAATAAATTACGCAACCCCTTAAAGACATAAATAATATTAATATATATAAACATAACTTTAAAAAATGGCTAATATCTAAATGTTATTACTGTATTAAGGACTACTTAAATGAAAGTTAAAATAAATAAAATAATTCATACGAGACGCAGTTTTTAAGCTCACTCATACTGTTTTTATACGTTTTCATATAAAACGGTAATATTATTTATTTATGTAAATACCTGCCATAAGGATGAAGCAATTATTTCAAAATAATATTATTTTGTCCTATTATAGGCCATTGTATGGTAGATTGTGTGTTGTACACTTGATCTTGCAATAAAATATATTTGATTGGATTTGAAGACATATTTTTGAGAAATTTATCCAATTTCAAATGAAATAAATGTTTAATGTTTATATCAAGAATCTTACGATTTGAAGTCGTAAAGTTAATAAGAGATAAATAAAAATTTTAACAAAAAAAGAACCGCCGTCAAAACAGACTTACAAATATATTAATATGCTCTAAAATGTAAGAAATAATTGCTTATTCTTTTGTAGTGTTCTTCGTATTCTTAAATTCGGAGTCGTCTGTTTTGAAGGCGGTTCTTTTTTTGTTAAAAGTTTTATTTAGTTTTTGATTTTTAGTGAATCTGAAGTAAACGTGTTGCAATGCAGCAACAAACGTAAGCTCATTGCTATTTGATTACAGACACTTATATTTTCTGCCATAAACCGGACCCTTACTGTAAGCCGTTGAGGAGATCCATTGATCTTCATATTTAACTACGACTAGCACTTGACCATACCGAAGTAACGGTAGGCAACTTAAATATCTGGATAGCTTATAGAAGATTTTGCCGAGTATGTTGATTTGCTCCTAAGAATTGAAGAGTTCCGTCACTTTTTCATGGATTGCATCATCAGAACCTAACCAAACTATCACAAAACAATTATTGAAGTATATCCTTTCCAATAAAAAAGGACCATCGAAATTGGTTGGCGTGATCTTGAGTTATTCGTCCATTTGTCGCGCACATGCTTAATGCAAATTTAACACTTATCCGGTTTTCTCATGGATGCCATCATCAGAACTGGATTTAAAAAAATGGGACCCTATGACGAGCACCACCTTCCATTTAAAAATAAAATCATCAAGATCGGTCCACTTAGTCGGGAGATATGAGGTAACAAATATAAAAAAAAATACAGAAGAATTGATAACCTCCTCCTTTTTTTGAAGTCGGTTAAAAAATAAGGAAACAACATTAACCGATTCAAAAGCTGTAAATTTTGATTTGATTTACTAATATTAGGAAGGATCTACCAAAAATAATAATTAGTAGTGGAAAAACCATTTAAGTAATAATGACATTACGCCACCTCAGGATGCAAGCGAACAAACTAAGTTCCCATCAAGTTACTGATTGAAAAGGAACTTTAATCAAGTTCTCGTTAAACGTGACTGGAACCATTATAAAAGACTGTAGAAATGTAAGTAAGTAGCAGCCCATTAACGTCCCACTGCTGGGCACAGGCCTCCTCGCTCATATGAGTGAGGGTTTTTAGAGCATAGACCCACCACGCTGCTCCACTGCGGATTGGCAGGCATAGTACACAAGTGTACTCTCTAATCCTTCACTCTCATAGTCCGACATGACGGCAATCCGACACGACCGGAGAGAGAGATCAGGCGCAGGACCGACGGCTTAACGTGCTCTCCGAGGCACGGGGGTGGATCACACCGCCAACTTCCCAACTTCGGGCAAATATTGAGAAAATCTTAATAGAAAACTCAATATCGATTTCGAACTGGCCCGACCCGGGACTCGAACCCAGGACCTCATGTCTGTAGTCGAACATGCTAACCACTAGATCAATGAGGCAGTAGAAATGTACTGTCTCTTATATTTTTGAAGTGAAACTTCTTTGGCACATGTAAGTAAAATTTTTACGGGTGAAATGAGTGATTAGCGTCACGAAGGTATGCAGCGTTTTTTATGCTAATTCATTCGAAGGTAGTTTTAATATTTACAAATAGCATGTGGCATTTTAATTTGCCAATCGTCATTTAATCATTTAATATACTATTTTTCATAAAGAATAAAATCTTTTCTAAATTTTAAATTAAAAAACCAAAATTTTATTAATAGTTTCTATTATTGAGAAAAGACAAGTGGGATTTTTATTTACAATTCATCATTTGAGATTTCAATAAATTATTTGTTTTACTTTTCGATAATTTAATGTTTTACTAACAATTAAATTCCTGACATATTTTCCTTATTCCCTCCCTTTAAGTCTGAGAAATTTAAAGTTTTAGATTTTTATAAATATAAACAGGACAAAAAATAATTTGCCAAAGAAGTTTCACTTCTGACATGTGCACTTTGTACGCACGCACTTTTAATTTTTATTTGTAATGTGTGTATTGTTTTTATAAAAGCTATTAGAAGATGATGAGAATATTTATTAGGTTATATAATTTTATGACAATTCTATTCAGTTAATGGAATTTTCAGTTTTATATTTGGACCTAAAAGATATTTTCGAATTTTAAAGGAACCATTGGATTTTATTAACTTCGCATGAATATTTGTATATACATATGTATAGAAAAAGTACGTAGCAACCCATTAACGTCCCACTACTGGGCACAGGCCTCCTCACTCCGAGGAGCAAGGGTTTTGAGAGCATAGACCCAACACGCTGCTCCACTGCGGATTGGCAGGCATAGTACACAAGTGCACTCTCTATTCCTTCACTCTTATAGTCCGATGTGACGGAAAGTCGACACGACCGAAGAGAGATCAGGCGCAGGACCGACGGCTTAACGTGCTCTCCGCGGCACGGAGGTGGATCACACAACCAACTTCCCAACTTCGGGCAAATATTGATTAAATCTTAAATAGAAAACTCAATATTGATTATTGAATTGGCCCGACCAGGGACTCGAACCCAGGACCTCATGTCTGTAATCGAACATGCTAACCACTAGACCAATGAGACAGTTATGTATAGAAAGCCGTAGCTTTACTTTTAAGGAAATTACATTTTCTTATTTGTCTGAGTCTGAACTGGTGGGAGGCTTCCGCCGTGGCTAGTTATCACCAGCAAAGTTACCACCAAGCAAAGAGATTTGTGTTCTAGTATGATGCTATGTAGAAACCATAAAAGGTAAATTACCAAGATAGCGCGCTTCCATCTTAGGTTGCATGATCACTGTTCGATCCAGATGGCGCTAGGCATAGGTGCTCTGTGAACATAGCGAATAGGACACGAAAAATTAGCCGCCTTTTGTTTTTTATACAAATGTGAAGTGAAGTGCGGAATCCCACGTTTAAATTGGAGTTAAGGAGTAGAAGAGTGAACCAGCGTCGCCGACCACAGCCTTCCGCGGCGCTTTGGCAGGTTATACACACTCACATTCCACAAACACATCTCACGTGAACAGACACCTGCAGGAGTCGACGCCGTCGAGGAGAGCGGCGCCTGGAGACGAAGTAGGTGCGAAATCCCACTAACCGTCCGACTTCTCTGGAATCTAGTTAAATTTCTCCTCCCGCCATCTACAGTGATCGAGGCTGCCTGCACCACTATGGGCCCTGGTGACCCTTGGTAGTCTCCACGACCTAGTCTTCACTTACCATCAGGTGTCATCACAGTATGACTAACTAACCTGTCACCAATAAAAAGAACCTATTTATCAACCTAAGTCATCGTTTTTTTTAAATACTCTCTCATAATACTCTTCATACACAGTGTCAAGCAACATTTCATTAGAAATTAATCATTTTATTTGTAGTTTCAAGATTATTAAGTATTTCTCACATAACATCAGTATTTTACTATAATAAGTAGTACAATAAAAATACTATAGTAAAAGAGTAATGCGAGCAATATATCAATTGTCATAGTACAGGCGAAATATATATCGAATAACATTTAATATATCCGTAATAATATCGAAACACGCAATTTTAATACAAGAAATAAAAACAAACTTGTTATCCCTTATTTTAGAGTGAAGAAGGTTCAGAAATCTATTGACGGGATGAAAATACGCATTTACATACGCATAGGTTTACACTTTTCACAATATAATATTAATTTATTCTATTTAGATTGGAGTACTATTATTATAGTGGTTTTGCCGATAATCACCACGCTTGGCAGGATGTCACTCAGCGTGCGATGGAGAAGGCTATGCTCAGAGTTTCTCTTCGTGATCGAATCAGAAATTAAGGGATCCGTAGTGTCACCCACATAGTCCTACGTTTCGCGAACCTGAAGTGGCAATGGGCTGGGTACATAGTCCGAAGGACTGATGGACGTTGGGGGCCGAAGGTGTTGGAGTGGCGACCCTGCACCGGACGGCGCAGTGTAGGCAGGCCCCTCACAATGTGGACCGATGATATAAAGAGGGTCGCTGGTAGCCGCTGGAGCCAGGCGGCGTAAGATCGGGCCTTGTGGACGTCATTACGTGGGACCTATGTCCAGCAGTGGACGTCCATCGGTTGAAGCGACGACGACGAGATTAGAGTAATTCATTCACTCCCACGCTTTTTATTTTAGTAGTCCTTCAAATTATAGAATGATCTCTAAATAAGCTTTCTTTTGATAAAAGATTTAAAACTATTGGGCGACATATTTGTAACTCCTTCTTGAAGCTTGTTATAGAAATGTATACAGTTATCCTCAAATTAATTGTTATTTTAATGCAGTATACTAGAATTTATAATAATTTTAACACAAGAAATAAAAACAAACCTGTAACATATATTAGAGTGGAGAAGGTTCAGAAATCATTTGACGGCCTCGCTGGCGCAGTGGTGCGAGTATTCGCTTTGCTAGCGGAGGTTCGATCCTCGGTAGGACGAATTTAGGAAATTGTATTTTCTAATTTGTCTGAGTCTGGACTGGAGGGAGGCTTTGGCGGTGGCTAGTTACCACACTACCAGCAAAAACGTACCGCCAAACAAAGAGATTTGTGTTCCGGTACAATGCTGTGTAGAAACCGTAAGAGGTATATCGCCTCTTAACAGATTAGCGCGCTTCCATCTTAGACTGTATCATCACTTACCAGGTGAGATCACAATCAAGCGCTAATCTGACAGCAATAAAAAAGAATTGTCGGGATGAAAATACGCATTTTGATAAGTTACTCGAATCACTTCTGGGTTTGCCTCCACATAGTTTTAAGTTATATGTTAAAAACGTGCTATTACAAATAGATATAGATATAATATTGAAGATTATTTAAGTTAAGCTTGATTCCAGTTGCACATGAAAGCTAAACGGTGGAGTTTCTTAGCAGGTTTCTTTTCAGAGGAATCAACTTTCCGAACCTGTGGTAGATTTATTAAACAACAGACAGACTATCCAAAAGTCCTATTTCAGTCTACTTGAATAAAAGAATACTTTGACTTTTGTTTTTGTGATAAAATTTGAACATTTTAACTTAAGACAAATGTTTTCTCGAACATTTTTTGTCGATAAAGCCAGTTTATGTCAGACGCTAAGGGTAATGGAAAAAAAAAACGCTAGAAGCCTAATAGCACTTAGTTGCTCTAATGGAGCAATTCACCCTTTGTTTCGCTGAGCAATTACGTAGGAGAACTTATGTAATAGGTAAATTGCCCTTATCATGGTAAGCGAAAGTTAAAATCGCATTACTGACGCTAACGAGCTGGACGCGCTCGCGTTGGTATCATGTCCACGGCGTAAGCGATGTGCTGAAGCGTATTTTGTTATCTAACAAAGAAGTCCATAATATTATTAAAACTTTTACGAAGAAATTGAATTTATCTCGTATAACTTAAACTGCCTCATTGGCCTAGTGGTTAGNACTATGCCTGCCAATCCGCAGTGGAGCAGCGTGGTGGGTCTATGCTCTAAAAACCCTCTCTCACATGAGCGAGGAGGCCTGTGCCCAGCAGTGGGACGTTAATGGGCTGCTACTTACCTTTTTAACTTAAATAAAATCAAAATATTCTTTATTCAAGAAGGCTCAAAATACTCTTTGAAATCGTCAGACTTCTGTCCATTGGTAACAAACCACCGGTAGAATTTTAAGTTACAACGTTTAAGCTTTCATGTGTAACTGGAATCAAGTCCCAACTACTAACATTCTATCACTTTTCAGCTCTTAAATAAATATAACAAACACTTTAACACCATAGATATCTCTTCTACATTTAGAAATAGGTTTAAAACAATGTCAAAAATAAAATACTGAATATGTAACTTAATTTAATTTATCTAAAATTTAATAACACACAGATACACACGCAAATACGCGTCCACTGTGACTGTGTTAAAATACTCTAAACGTAAGAAAAACATAAGATTTACAAATTTTGTCTTTGTCGCTTAAATATTCTGCAACATCGTAATATTCCTTTTGTAATAGGACGTTTTTAACATATTTCTTAAATCTATGTGGAGGCAAACCCAGAAGTAATTCGGGTAACTCATTAAAAATGCGTTTTTTCATCCCGACATATGATTTCTGAGTCTTCTTCACTCTAATATATGCCATTACAGGTCTGTTGTTTTATTTTTTGTGTTAAAGTTGCATTAAAATAACAATTAATTTGAGGGTAACTGTATACGTTTCTATAATAAACTCCAAGAAGAAGTTATAAATATGTCGCTTAATAGGTTTAAATCTTTTATCAAAAGGAAGCTAACTTATGTATCGTTTTATAATTTGATGGACTACTAAGATAAAAAGCGTGGGAGTGAATACATTGCTCTAACCTAAATAGAATCAATTAATATTACATTGTAACCATAGGAAAAAAAGATCCCCGACTGAGATTGTTGTGGGAGCAGAAAAGTCCTCATAACTTACATTCAAATTTTTAATCAAAACGTCATCGCCAATCGTACATTGAATATGATATTGAAAAAATGACATTTGAAAAAATTAAGTTGAAGAACTTTGTTTTGCTATTTCTATTGGGCTAAGATAGATAGATATTCAAAGGGTGAACATTAAATTAAACAACGTATTTATTACATGGAAATCACTGAAGATCCCTCTAGTGCTGGTGTCGCTGATCGGCAAGGATGTATTTGTCAAGTGTGATAGATACAATACTAGGCAGTGAGCGACATGGAGTATAGTTGTGTCCTTTTACGAGGCTATCATTTTGTTGGTGGAGGTAATGAAGAGAAGGAGCAGCAGACTGCCTTTTTCTACGAAAGAGGAGACTGCTTGCTACGCATGCCTTTTATCTCAATCTTGAACCCTTTTTCTTTGTTTCCAACCCACACATAGCTTGTCACAGAAAATGTTAAAGTAGTTGACAAAGGTACAGTTAGGGAGTCTCAAACAATTATTAATCATTAGTATAAATGCGAATATATGTGTGTATGTGTATCTATATAATTTAAGTGTATTTGTAAAACACGGCTCCAAATAAAGTTTTCTTTCTTTCTTTCTTTAAAATTATTGCCCAGTGTAAAAAAGGTTACTGTGTCAAGCGGAGCTTTCTAGGGTAGAATCGTGGGTGCTTCGGAAAGTTCCTGCACTGAATTGACCGGGAGGAGTCATCCGCTGGTCATCAGTGTGGCGCAACTATCGATTCAGCGTATCACACTGTGGCGATTGTGCTCAGTGTCACCTCCGGGTGGCGTTGATCGCCGGCGATCTCTTGTTGGGGAGCATTGTAGCCGCGATGGTCTCCAGTTAGAGCCCACGAGAGTGAGAGAGAGCTAGAATGTAGTGGATGCTCCCTTTCAGCGCCGAAGGTGGCGGAATACAAGGCGGCGCATGTTTACGCACCTCCTCCAGCCTGCGTGAATCCTCCGTCGGACTCATCTGGGACACCAGGGCCGAATGCTAAAGCTGAACACCTGATGCCTCACCAATGGATGAAGAGGGTTCCGCTGGGTTTTAGTGGGTATTGCGAGACCTTCCATCGTCAAGTCCCACATTCCTGTCCGGTCATCGGTGAGCGTTAGCGCGTAAATTGCATTTCCGAGCGACAAAAAAAAGTGTACCTTACTGTGTCTGTTGTATACCTTTTATGCTGGGTAATGCCTTGACGCATCTCAATGGAAGACAAAATCTCCCAGTTCCGACTGACGGACTTTCTATATTCACCAGAGTATCAACTAACTCCAAACAGATGCAAACGGATCAGTGTTCATCCTTGAATGAGATCACTCATGAGTCCTGCTATTTGCCTACAAAATGTTATGAAAGAAAATAATTTCTTGCCTAAACATTTAGACCAAACGAAATACGAAAATTCTGCGGTTAAGGCCCAGAACTGTTATTGGGCGGTAATTCGAGGAAATAGGCACAAGTGGCGGAGTTAAAGGAGTACGTTTTTATAGTTCACGTACGAATGATCTACTTCCATAACTGTACTGTCCGCAAAAGAGTATAACTTTCTGTTAAACTCAATATACTTTGAGGTTTTTGATATATCATTTTATTTTTCATTCATTTAATCAAATCATTTCTATCAAGTTATTAATCTTGTCATGTTTAGTTCGCCAATCAACTTTATTTTCAAGAGCACAAAACATTCAAATGTGATCGTCAATTTCACTGAATGCATTTCAAAAGTAATCCAGCTCATTGATTTTATCCTCATTATGTTTTGTTAATACAGCATTTTCTGGGTTACTGCTTGTTTCTTGTCCAGCGTCGATATGTAAGTGCAAACCGTACTAAGTCTAGAGACAATAAACAGGTCCAGCGAAACAATAAAAGAAACAACTTCGCACCTATAAAGGAGTCTGTAACATTTCAACCTCGTATTACAGTAATCAGGTAAGGGTTATTAGTATAAGTGTTGAAATAAGGCAAACCACGATAAAGAAATGCACAAATGGTATATCTCTTATCAAACATTAACCTCACTTAATTTAATTATGTTCACAGCCTATTCTTATAAGAAATACAAAAATTAAGACCATTAAAGATACAACAGGAACAGAAACAACTAGAATACTATATATTGATCGTAATTGCGTAACTACTTTACCAAATTGCTACGTTGCATTGTAACGATTTTGATGCAAAATCATAAAACACTATATCTTTGCTAATAATACAGAATAGTAAATGTTTTCATGTATTAAAAAGTCAAATTGTGAATAATGACGCTATAAAAAGTAAGTAAGTAGCAGCCCAATAACGTCCCACTGCTGGGCACAGGCCTCCTCACTCTGAGGAGCGAGGGTTTTAAGAGCATAGACCCACCACGCTGCTCCACTGCGCATTGGCAGGCATAGTACACAAGTGCAATCTCTATTCCTTCACTCTCATAGTCCGATGTGACGGGAATCCGACACGACCGGAGAGAAGTCAGGCGCAGGACCGACGGCTTAACGTGCTATCTGAGGCACGGGGTAGGATCACACCGCCAATTTCCGGACTTCGGGCAAATATTGAGAAAATCTTAACAGAAAACTCAATATTGATTTTAAATTAGCCCGACCCGGGACTCAAACCCAGGACCTCATGTCTGTAGTCGAACATGCTAACCACTAGACCAATGAGGCAGTCATGACGCTATGGTACCTTCAAAAATAAAGGCCTCTTTATCCTTTTTTATTGGCAACATAACGCTTGACTGTTATATCAACTGATAGTAAGGGATAA
Organism: Elymnias hypermnestra; assembly: GCA_015832385.1. NCBI lineage: Eukaryota > Metazoa > Arthropoda > Insecta > Lepidoptera > Nymphalidae > Elymnias > Elymnias hypermnestra. The sequence continues at coordinate 2,689,593 of JACTOM010000094.1, read as the reverse complement.
TACCGTCTGAGCTGGAGCTTATATTTATATACTTAAATTTAAAGCCCTAAGTGCCCTAGATGGATTGAGGGCGTCCATTTTTCTTTTTCGCTGGAAAATACATTTACGTACGGAGTTTGAGACTCGCTGTTAACCACAACACCCCCTAAACCCCTTCAGAACCCTCTGCACCAGATATAGAGGAAGGAGAGAAGATCACAACAGGCATCCAACTCCGATGGCGTCCTACAAAAGGCTAAGCTAAATAAGGGAGAGCAGGCAGGCAAACATACCCATCTATGACGAGGACAAGGGAAATATCCCGCGGCATCGTGTTCCCTCCCCAGCGCCTCCATTTGCAAGATGACCTCACAGAAAAAAGCAACTGCCTTGCTTCGCGCTTCATTGCCGATCACTGTAGTAATTGTACTCGACAGCGAAAGGTCATTTCTAGCAATGGACATTAAAAGATGTCGCTGTAGCACCCAAGCTGGGCATTCTACGAGAGTGTGTTGCGTCGTATCAACGGTTGCTCCACATTCGTGACAGGCAGGTAAGTCCTCGCGCCCCACAATCTGGTACAGGTATATTCTGAAGCAGCCATATCCGGTAAGCATCTGCACTAATCTGAAGGATTGCAAACCATGTCCTCTCGAAAGCCAGCCGTCTAAGATGGGCCTCATCGCTGCCACTGTAACAATGCCCGCCACTCCAGTCAAAGTTCTCCTTCCACCTACGCATTAAGGCCCTCTCGGAAATGGATCTTATCCTTTGTAAAGCTCGGGCATCAGTTTGCTAGCCTCTAGCTCTTACAGCTGCCTACCTAACCTACACTATGAGGTACAACGCCACCTAGTACAATGCTCTTTATCTCAGGCCTTGTCAATCTAGCTCTTTTCACATCTGATCAACTATGCTGTCTATTTCCTTGAGGGGTCCAGTCCAGTCTGTTTGGGAATATGGAACTCCTTCTGAAATTGTGGCCTATGTATGTTCACTTATATATATTGAATAACATTTTATTATTCGTAATAATATTCACTTTTACAGCAAAAAAGAGCAGTAATAAATAAAAACAAATCTGTAATGCCATATTTTGGAGTGAAGAAGGTTCAAAAATCATTTATTGGAATGAGATTATGCATTTTTAATAAGATACCTATTATAAAATTATCATCTCCCAACTCCAACTTGCCTTTCACTGATAATTCCTTCACTGTTTGAATTTATACCATTTCTCTTTAAAACTACTATTGCTGGAAGCAGACAAAATTGTTTCGTTCGTTAAAAGTAACCTCGTATGGCATAACAATGCGTAACATTGCACAATGTTTTTTGTTATTTTTAAGTGTTGCCACGATATTACTCAATAACTCCCAACATTTCAGAGCTATCAGTGTAGCCACCCAACTATCTAACTTACCGCAGCAGGTTCTGGGTTTGCTTCAACATAATATTAAGAAACGTGTTAAAAACTTCCTTTAACAAACGGCATATTACAACATTGAAGATTGTTAAAGCGATAATATTTGGACTTGATTCTAGTTATATACAGAATCGAAATATTATATATTGTAACAAATAAAAATATATTTAAAAGAATAACCGCAGAGTTTGTCGTTTTCTTCACAGTGGAATTTCCGAACCGAGACTACAGTTGATAGATTTTTTTAGCATGTTGCGGACGGGAGCAGTTAGCCTAGAACGTCGCTGGCAGCGACTAATTCTGATTGGTCAACCGCCGGCGACCCCCCTCCCTCTCCTACCTCAGCACCCGCGATCGCCTCTCTCCTGCTCGTTGCGCCGCATGTGCCTGCCGAGTAGGATAGTTGTATAAAGCGCCTCTCCGAGAGTTGTCTGTCACATTTCGACTTAGACTCAGAACTCCGCCGAACCCGAACCCGAAGAACCGAAACGCGAATTCCGCACAACTGAATATCCGAACTTGAACAACTGACGACGAACCTCCGAACCCTGAAGACCCAAGCATCAAATATTGAAGAACTGAAGATCCGAACTCGCAAGAACTGAAAACCCAAACCCGCAAGATCAAAGCACCTGAACCACCTACAGTCCAATGAAACCGGAGGAATTCGTCTGAATCTGAAACCCTCGCCAACAAAGCCTACTGAAAGAACGTTCACAACGGACATTTCAATTAATTAATATAGACAACGACGGAAAGCCATGAAACACTAGTAATATTAGGGAACTAGACTTAGCTATTAAAGCTTGTACAATAGCCTATTATCATAACTTTGAAGACAATGCCTATCCGAAACCGTATAAATCGCGGCACGGTTAAATTACGGAATTTGTATTAGCTTACACCGAGAAAGCTTAGTAAATTAATTACTTTTGTTGGTTTTGATATCTTTATTCTTATTTTAGCGTAAACCTAGTAAAGAAATACCTGTTTAGATATATATTTGCATTTTATACGACGTTGTATTTAAGTTTTAATAATCCATTTCTCGGCATAAGCCTTTCCAATGAAAAGAGAAACGGTGTAAACCCTTTAGGCCTCCTTACTTGGTCTGGAAACAGTCTTATTAGACTCAACATGAGGCAAAGTTATCTTTACCAATCCAAAAGACTGGAAAAGCTCCAAAATATGAGCCTTTTTAATAATTAAAAAAGAAAACATTAGGTTGTAAATAAGATTACATTAATATCATCGAAATTATAAAGAGATGAAAATATCTAAAGTTGTTGACTATTTATACGTAAGGGCTGTCTATATATATAAAGAAAATAGGTTTGTGTGTTTCTATATATATACTAGTTTCCTGCGTAATGCTTGAATCCGTTGGAATAACAGGAAAGACTTTATTAGTGCAAGTTTTGGTCGCGAAAGGGACATAATATGACGATGGTCAAATCAAAGGTTAACGGTAAAGGAAATCTCTCAGCAAGTTTCTTAGATCCCGTGGGAATATGAGGAAACACATTCTCAGTAAGATACACGAGAGAAAGACGTCGGGAGAGCATAATATATGTTCGCTGTATGTGGTCGTTTTTCCCTTATATATCTAGATCATATATATGATGTAACTCGTTCTTAGTGAGCGTCTACGTTAAAAAGCCTACATCCTTTCTCAGGCTCTAGACTATCTGTATACCAAATTTCACTAGAATCAGTCACTACTTTCGCATTTGTCATATTAGTAAAGATAAAAATAGATATACACACATATATGAGGTTATTAATTTTAAATGCAAAATCAAAATTTTATTAATAATTTCTAATATTGAAAAAACACACGTAGTGTTGTTATTTACAATTCGTCATTTGAGATTTCAATAAACTATTTTGCATAAAACATAAAATAATTATATTTCATAAAAAATTTCTTTCGAAATTTTAATTTTACACATATAACTTCTATAGTATTAATTACTTTACAATATAATGTATAAATTTAAATAGAGGTGAGGTATTTTTACTATTTACGAAAAATCACGAGGAATTTCAATTTGATATTCATCATCTAAGATTTTACTATATCATTTTCAAACGATATGAAATAAACGTATTTTCATAATTCTCTTTAGTTATTTTTATTAATTATTCTCTGCATCTAGAAAATGTAAAACAAGACTTAAAAATTAATTTGCCAAAGAAGTTTCACTTCTGATGTGGGTACTTTGTACGAACGCACTTTTGGGATAATTTGTTATGAGTATGTAACGCGTTACGGGAACCGTTTGTATGGCTTCTCTTTCTCTCACGGTAGGAAACGATAACAAGGCTATTCCACTCTCACTCTAACCCAGCGCTAACAGCGCTAGCCGTATTTCGGACAGACGCTTCCTTCTTCCTCTAAGAGTTTAGTGTGCGATAGACATACACCACTCACAGTAAGGACCTAAAACTTAATCAATAAAAGATTTTATTGATTTCATTATATTAATACATATCAATATACATGAAATTGAAATAATAACCTTTTATAGAAGCTTTAATAAGAAGCTAGAATAAGCTAGAATAAGAAGCTTTTCTCAAGTTAATCATTTTCAATATGAAATAGTTCAACTTAGATTTGTCTTAAGTTACACACGGCTTATATTAGTATTTGAATATTGTATTATAAAGTTTATTGCAACAATTTGGAATATCAACGACGCCACTAAAGCGATGTACAAAGTTTAAAGGCAATATTAGTATAATAAAAAGGCTCTTCGGTTAAAGACATCAAATTTCTAGTACCGAAGCAATTGAAAGATGAATGTCGGAATGCTTTTAGGATAATATATTAGATCCTTGAATGTATATTTTTAAGGATGAGTAAATAGAACTTACAAGTTATTTTAGCATATATAATTAAATATTGTTTTGACTTCTAATATACGTGGTTTATACGATTCATCAATTAATTAATAAGTTATTTATAAGTAACGTATCAAGCGAGTTTTATTTATAAAAATGTTAATTAGGTTATATTGAAGTTTGGTATTGATAAGTAATACTATTTTCTCGTGCTACAAATAGCATTTCCCTCGCGTTCTTGCGCTGCCATCAATTATACCACTTGTAAAACTCCCCACTCGTAACTTAACCATTCCACCAATAACAATCGATGTTAAAAGAACAACTTCAAACGGAAGTTGAAATTAAACTTGAGACAATATATAATTAGCATTAAAATTTGGCATATGTAAACGTTTAAATAATGTGATAAAAACCATAAGCATAATATAAAAATACTCGTATAGTAATAGAAGAAGAACAAAGAAAGATTTTAAATTTAAAAATTTATTCTTTCCACTATTTAAATATGCACTGCTTGCACTATGCTAATTATTACTGTGACTATTTGAATTTATACAATTTAGCATCATTTCTCTTTAATACAGCTATACCACGAAACAGCTGGAAAGACTTACCTCACAAAAATGTACAGTTCGTTAAAGTTACCTCGTATTGCATAACACTTCGTAATATTGCACAATGTTTTTGGGCCACTATATTACTCAATAACTCCCAGAACTATCAGTCTTGTCACCCAACTATCTATCTTCTTTCTTCTTCTTTGTTGCTTCACTCTCGTCAGAGTAGTCGGGGTTATCACGTTCCCGAAGAAGAATACCCGCTTCATGACGCTGCGCCACCTCTACCTATTTGTCGTTAAGCGGGCGCATTCGTGCACGGGAGCTCCCACCGCAGCCTTTACTTGGTCTGTCCATCTCATCGGGGATCTCCCTCGTGGTCTTATGCCTTCTACCTTCCCTTGAACGACAAGACGTTCTATGGAGTCATTTCCACGCCGACTACCATGTCAACAACTATCTATAGTCCAACATTTATCTTGCTTAATATATTGAGCCTTCAATAACCTATTACAGATAGATTTGTCCTATATGGAATACTTAACTTTTATCCAAAATTACACCTCGAGGGTGTTTGTGCATTTTTGTTCTCTTAAGTAGCAGCCCATTAACGCCCCACTACTGGGCACCGGCCTCCTCACTCATTTAAGAGAGGCTTTATAGAGAATAGACTCACCACGCTGCTTCACTTCGAATTGGCAGCCATAGTACACAAGTGCACTTTTTATTCTTTCACTCTCATAGCCCGATGTGACGGCATTCCGTCAGACAGTCTCATGTCTGTCGAACATGTTAACTACTAGACCAATGAACCAATTTTTGTTTTCTTATTTAAACTTGATAATTATAATTTTCAGTAAAGAAAATCAACATGGAGAGAAATTTGGAGTAAGTGTCTAACAGTGGGACTCTAATAATCTATTATTTACATATCAAAATCATTAGAGATTCCCATTATTTTGACGTCTGATGGTTAATTAAGTACATTTCATAGCGATCCAAGTTATAGTACGATAGCCACAGTCACCCAAGATGTATTGCAAACATATTGCAATGACGTCGCATTCATCTAGGTACGTTTTGTAACGTTTCATTTTAATAATATATTGCACACCATAACCAATAAATTACACAAATTCTATAACAAGAACTATCATTAATTTTATTACTTAAAGTTATAACCTCGTGATAGATAAGTAAAAAATTTTGTTGGTCTAAAAAATGTTATCGCGACCCAACCTTAAAAGATAGACATATTTTTAGAGTCGCTCTCTAATTTTCAGGTTAATACTATTCTCAGATTCTTCATAATTATAATACATACTTTGAATGAATTAGAACACAATACAAACTAAGAACTGTCACTAGGCGAATATTCTTTCATTCTCCTGTGCTAGGTTTCTTATACCAAACGCCCCACTCAAAAATAATAAGTTCACCAATCACAGTCGTCGTGAAAACGACGACTAAACAATAGTGTTGATTAAATTTCAGAATTTCCGGAATAGCATTAAACCGGATGTAGTTCGTGTAAACGTTTCTTTGATATAATTACAAAGACCTCAGCATAATAAACAAATATAGTAATTTAATAGCAGTCCACAAATAAAAAAATAATTATGAACGCTGACAATATGACATACTTTCAATGACTTAAACACAATACTAACGTTGATACATACTAAGAACTATTACCAAGTGAATGTTCCATCATTCCCCTGTACTACATTTTAATATATCCACCTGTTAAAACTCCCCACTCAAAAAATAATAAGTCCACCAATCACATTCGTCGTGAAAACGACGACTAAACAGAAGTTTTAATCAAATTTGAGAATTTCTGATGTAATTTACTGATATAATTAGAAAGGCTTCATCATAATAAACAAATATAGTAATTTAATAACAATCAACAAATAAAATATAAATGATCGCTAACAATATGCTGACAAGTACTTTTTTTAGGACTTTTAAGGGGGAACAATTTTGTCTTACATAATTTCAGCGCGAGCTTTTAAGAGGAAGATACTCCGATTTTGAAGAAATTCCTATTAAGTGCACCGCTATTATTAGTATTAGCGTGATGATAGACAGCCTATAGCCTTCCTTGATAAATGGGCTATCCAACACTGAAATAAACTTCCAAATCCCACCTGCGGTTCCTAAGATAATCGCGATCAAACAAACTGTTCAGCTTTATAATAGTAGGACAGATTACCTACTTCTAAACGATTTCGAAGTTAGACCCATATATTTACCAACATCTCTAAAATGACTGAAACATTGTTGGTTTGTGTAAGTTGGAGTTTTTATAATATGAGATATATTAAGAATGTAATACATCTTGTGAGCCCCTTCGACAGCTCACACTCGCGAAGGTTTTGATTCGGGATCAAATGAAAATGTCACCAAACTTGTCACACAACTCCCGCCGTCCACTTGTCACCAGACGAGGATATAGAAATGCGATCGACTGTTGTTCAACAGCAAAGTTTACGCTAAAAGTGGCTTTCTTATATGTCGTACTTATGACTGGCACGCGGACACTATTGTGACAAGTAAACGACGCTAATTGGCTCTTTATTGGTAATAAAGTACATGTTATGATTGGCGTTCTATTTTTACACATTAAGCTCCAATTAAAAAGTATTGATTAAAGTGTACAAACCGTATTATTATTAATATCATTCCGAGAAAAACAATAATTATTTTATTCGACAATAACATTTCCTATACGATTGTATTAATTATTCATATATATATGACGGCGGCAACGTTTTTAATGTTGGTAACAAGGTGTACAGCGAGCTAGCAATAAACATATACCAACATTCAAAATACCCCCACTCGCAGAAACTAGTATAAAAGGGCTTGCATTAGGCTGACAGGCATTCTTACTCGAAGTTGTGTCCGGTGCACACCTTGCACCCATAAATTATTGGTTATTGTCATTTAATTAAAAGACTAAGTAATAATTTAGTTTAAAGTAATGAATAATCTCTGTGAAAATTTACTGTGGTTGTCGATGTGGATTTAAACGATGGAAGACTAGATTTTAACATGATGACTCATATGAATCACCCAAAAGCAATTTTTCTTTTGACCAAATGTCCTATCACCTATGCTAACTCATTGGTCTAGTCTAGCATGTTCGGCTGCAGCCATGAGGTCCTGGGATCTATTTCTAATAAGATTTTCTCACTATTCTCCGCGGAAGAAGCTGTTACAAATATAAATACAATTTACATTGAATTATTTCCATCTAAGTATTAAGTAAAACAGTGAATGTTGAATAAAGCCTTGTCTGACATTATTAAAACGAGAAATTCAAACCGCGAAACAAATAATCACGTAAGCCGGGATCCGAATTCTGATATCCGATTAGACGAACGAGCGCCGTGGGAAAACCATGAGCGAAGGCATCCACAACATTTAAATAAGATTCCCGATAAATTCAGGATACAAATGGAATCGTACACTGTACGTTGACAAAAATATTGTCTATTTACTTCCTTACATACAATTATATTTTTTATACTGTTTTCACGAATAAACACAGTGATTTATGAGGAAGAATACGATATACGAGTAAATGTAAGTATTATAAAGAAATTAAATAGAAGAGAATGTAATGACTTGGAATGCAACGCAATGGAATAGAATGTTCTGCAATGGAATGGAATGTAATGCAAAGGAATGGAATGCGATGCAATGCAATGGAATAGAATGAAATGCAATGGAATGAAATTCAATGCAATGGAGTGGAATGAAATGGCAATGGAATGATATGTAATTATTTTTATGTTTAAATTACTTTTTAAGCAGTGTTCATCATTTTCTGTCTTGAGTTGAAATAATATTTTCTCATAAATTCAAGACACAAATAAAAGTACCTATTTTGTTTAAGAGAAAACAAAATTGGGATGCATTTTCATCACGTTAACTTTCACCAAAGGACGTCTTATAATATAAATGCAATGGAATGGAATACATTGCAATGAATGTAATTATTTGCTTGAATATGGATACACAAGTTTCTTATAAATATTATTTATAACTCCAAGATATTCTGCAATTAATAGCATGCAAATAGTTTATTGTCAATAATCGTGTCATTTGAACAGTCAATAAAAATTAAAAAGTCATTTTAATCCAAATACTTAGTCAATAAGATAAATATGAGATTAATTTACTAAGAAGCTACTCTCAATTGGTATCAATAAAATTGTCAACATCAATTACCTGGAATTTGCTGGAACTTCTAAGGTTCTGTTAGAACTTCTAAATATTTTGTCGATACAATTCGTAGAAATATCACAGACATTCTATATTTTCACTCTTGTCTTCCTAGTAAGTAAATAAAATGAATAAATTCCTTTAAAGATGTCAAGAGAATATCATATTCTAATTAACAAATGTTATTATTCAAATAACATTTTAAAGAATTACAATCATTACTTTTTAAGTAGTGTTAATCGTTGTTTGTTTTGACTTGGAATAAGATAAGAATAAATAAGATTTTCATAAAAATTCAAGACATAAATAGAAATACACAGTTTATTAATGTCGCACATAAAAATTGAATGCATTCTCATCAGTTTAACAAAGAACATACTATAATCTAGAAAATACGGCCAATTCGTCAAGATTAAAAAATTTTTAATAAATTGATAACATATTTGCCCTCAACATAACATGCATATTGATACTGAAGTGTGTTTTCATGTAATTTTTCCCACGAGAGGGAAATTTTCTGACAGTTTAAGGGCTCGTGAGAAAATTATGGGGAACTCGTCTCCCATAAGAAGTACTTAAGGTTCCCTTTTAGGTACTTTGGGGGTTTCTAAGAGAAAAGAATTCTCTCATTATCACATATTTTTTCTTTTTTACAGCCTTTGTTCTTAGGCTGTCGAGTAATTATGAATCTACACATGTTTTTGAATTACACGAATTGACTACTTTATTTACAATCACACTAGATTGTGTTTACAATTACTCACTCAATAACTTCTGAAATAGTTTCTTAATACTTACTAAAGGCAAATTATAATGTTGTAGAGTATTAAAGCCATAATAATAATAATAATAGCCTTTTATTGAAACACTAAATCCATTTAAATATACAAGCCGAACATTTTGCTACGTGTCTGTTTGCCCAATCTTGACAAAGGCCTCTTCCAACTTCTTCCAATTCTGTCTATCCCTTGCTAGTCTTGACCACGTTCCCCCACTCACTGCTTTCAGATCGTATTCCCACTAAGATATGGTCTGCCTCGATTGCGTGTTTCATATTTTGGGTATCAGTATAAAACTGTTTGGCTCCATTAATTTGCTCCTCGTGCTATATGTCCTGACCATCTCCATTTTTGTTTTCTTATTGTGTAAGTAACGTTTTCAATTTTGGTTTGTTTTCTTATTAATGCGTTTCGTTTTTCGTTTTTTTTTCTGATTAATCTATTAAAGCAATATTTAGACCTAATTCCAGTTGCATACAGGAGCTAAACACATTGTAACCTTTTTTTTGTCGCTGGGTAATACAATTTACTCAATAACCCAGACCGATGACAAGTTGGGAGTGTGGGACTCGGCAATAGTAGGTCGCAATAACCACTAAAACCCAGCGGAACCCTCTTCGTCAATTAGTGAGGTACCAGGTGTTCAACTTTCGCATTCTGCCCTGGTGTCCCAGATGAGTCCGAAGGAGGATTCACGGAGGCGGGAGGTGCATCCACTGCATTTTCCCTTTCTCTCTCGTGGGCTTCCGTCAGCGAGACTACCGCCTCGTAAAAGAAGGCCACTTCCACCCACCGTCTCTCAATGGAGAGCATCGCTCCTAAATTGTTCCCCAACGAGAAGTAACCGTCGATCAATGCCACCACGAAGTGACGCTGAGCTCCCCACGTCGCACAGTCTGCCACAGTGTAATGCGCTGAATCAATAGCTGCGCCACACTGATGACAAGTGGGTGACTCCTCCCGGCTAATTTGGTGCAGGAACTTTCCGAAGCACCACCAGTCTGTAGGAAAACGTCCCGTGCTCCCTGGAAAGCCATTGTAAGGACGAATTGCCGCCACAGTGGCCATGCCCGCTACTGGGGACCCGAGATTTTGCTTCATTTTTGGACCAGAGCCTCGTCGGCCAGGATTCTGACCCTTTGGACCTTAAACACATTGTAACCTGCAAAATTATATTTAAAAGAGTAACCGCTAAGTTTCTTGCCGGTTTCTTGTCATGGATTGACTTTCCGAACCGCTGATCGATTTATTACCAGCGAACAGACTACTGACAATCCAAAAGAGCTTTTTGAGCTTAATGTAATCCGGAATATTTTCTTTTTGATTTTGTTTTAAGGTATAAATTGATAAGGATTAATAATATCTTGCCGAATTACTTTCCGATTACCACATTGTACTTGAGCTATCTTCAAAGTATTTTTGTAGATGTATAAAAAGATATTCTCCTACAATAGATTGTTTTGTTTTATCTCCAAGGGATTAGGCAGCGTTTTCAATAAAAGCTCCCAGGCTGCTTTATTTCCCGACACAACAATTATCGTTATATTTCAACTAATTTACACACAATCTTAAACAAATAATATATCTAATTGTTCACCATAAATCGGTTTGTTTGTTGGTGTAAATCGTATGAAAATTCCTTTCCTAGTTTTTAAGCTTTTCATTAACAGAGAATGATAGATGTAAGGTGTAAGGTGCAAGGTTGGAAGGGACTTGTCTGTCGTTGTTTCATCTCGTTGTTTCTCCTCATCACATCCCACTTCTGGGATGACGGGATAACGGGATACATGTATAAAGAATTAATAGCACTTACTTAATTTTCAACTTAAATACATTGCTTACTTATCTCTTTTATTAGTCAAGAACTGTTTAAATTAATTTAAGATCAGCTAGATTAGTACAAGTAAATAGATGGTCGAAGAAGAAAGTGGAGGCTTCACTTTAGACGGTTTATTTTGCTAAGATCAGAATGTCAAGGGGCCCTGGATTAAATTATACTTTTTGTCCGTTTTTTTCCCAACCACGAGCACTTTTACGAGGGCCCGCGGAGTAATTGAATGTCATATTACTCCAACATTATTGGGGACGCGAAAACAAGCACTACAAAAAAACTGGATTGGAGCTTATGTTTTCATTTCATTTGTTTTTTTTTTAATTTCCGCCTGTCATTCCAAAAAACGAGTCATTAAAAACAAGGGATAGCCATAAGGAAACCAATTCACATCTATTAAAAAAAAATGGATAAAACTAGAGGTATCTTTGAAGATTAACTCGCGTACAAAATTACTTATAATATCAGCTATTTTACAATAAAAGTCCCGAAAAAATCGATTCAGCTATTTCAAAGTTTATCGTCAAAAAAAAATAGAGTTCTTTTAATCTTCTTCTTCGTGCTTGAAAATCGTGTCCGTACTCTGATGCCTAATAATTTTCTCCACCTATACCTTCCACCTTGTTATATTTTCAACTTTCCTGATGGCGTCAACAAATCAAGGACCTATGATGACTTTTACTTGATCAGATCAGCAGAGAATTTGCCCTTTACCTTGCCAATAACTATCCAATTCTCTAAGTTATTGGGCTGGCGTTGGGCAATGTGACTAAAGTAATTAAAAATATTTTGGAGGCACTTAGTCGAGTCTCGTGGAAGCTGCTCCAAAATAGATTTATTTGTCCACTTCCCGGTCTATCCTTCTCCAGCATCACATTTCTCGGATCGTCCATGCCTTAGCACCTTAAAGGAAAATGATGAAGATGAAAGCTGTAACAAGCCTCTTCTTGGTGACTATAAGAGGTTTTACTGTTTTGCCAGACTCTTGTCTATTTGCTTATAGTTTCTTTAACTATTAGAATGAGTCTTCTGATATCTTGCTCACATTCTCCTTTATTCGATAACAACTAACAAATGTACACACTCTCGCTACTTTTACTAACGCTAACGTTTCGCTAACGTTTATTTTTCGTTATATATATATGTGTGTGTGTGTGTGTGTCGGAATCGAGTAGTTTCCGGAACGCCGGCGCCAGCTATCGGCGCTGGACAGAATCAATGAGGCTGTACAAGATTAACAACTCATTTAAGGGTAACTGTATACGTTTCTATAATAAACTTCCACAACACATCCTAAAAATGTCAATTAATAAATTCAAAGTCTTTGTTAAAAGAAAGTTGATAGAAAAATCGTATTACAAGTTGCAAGATTACCTAGACGATAGAAACGCGTGGGAGTGAACAAACTGCTCTAATTTTAATTGAAATATATTGAACTAATATGATATTGTAATGATGATGGTAACAAAAAAAATACTCGACTGAGTTTGTTGTGGGATCTTCTCGGATCAAAGCGCGAAGGAACCCTCGTAACTTTAGATTTTAAGCCGTTCATGAGTACCATCATCAGATGTATATTAGAATCAGAGTGTGGGAAAAAAAATATAATTTGACGATTCAAAAGTGCTGTAACTACTACTTAACCTACTTGAATAAAGGTATTTTTGATTTTGATTTTGTACATAGACGAATTTAAACTAGTCAGCTAGTTTTCCATATCATGTCTGTTTTTCACTGGCAGATAGCCGATGTTATAAAGAGTAACTTAGGCTACTTTTATTATATACAGGCACAGGCAAATATATAGTATAACATAAATACCTACTTAGAACGTTTATGAAGACATATATTTACTTTTGAATGTCTTTATAATGGAAAACAGTATTTTAACAACCCTAACACCGCAGCAGCCGTTAAGAAATGATACAATTTAAGCCTATTTCGTTCAAAGCTTTCATGCTTCATCCGCACTGATACCCTATCGAAAATTACATTTACTTAAGAAAATGTAATGGCTCGTAATGGGCTTCCCTATTCATTTAATTATGTCGAAGTTCGCTTTGGAAATACTCGTGCATTTACAGCGCCCTTTGTTATTGTATGAGTGTGCTTAATATTCAAGGAGGCTCTATTTTTGTAGCGTGTTCAAATATTTTTGCTTATTATAATAAACAAATTTTATTTCGGACAAGAAGTCTCCATAGATGTTTTATTAAAAAAAGTTAAAAGAGCGGGCGTACAAAGTAAGTCCTGTTTATATTTATACCAATCTTAAACTTTAGATTTCCGAAACATAGAGTGAGGATATATGAGAAAAGAGAAGATATGTTAGAAATTTAAGTGTCAAATATTAAAAGTGTAGAAAATTAATACAAATAACTTATTGAAATCTCAAATGACGGATTGTAAATAAAAATGCCACGTATTTTTATATATTATTTATATTTTATGAAAAATAGTTTATTAAATGATTAAATGACGAGTGGCAAATTAAAATGGCACATGTTATGTGTAAATATTAAAACTACCTAACTTTTAAACGAATTAGCATTTAAAACGTTGCACATCTTCGTGGCGTTAATCATGCGTTTGATCCGTAAAAATTTTACATCACAAGTGCACGACTGTCCCAATTGCGATAACTCTTTTATTGTGCTGTTTTTTTTTATAAACAGAAGATTATTTGTATAAAAAATAAATTATCAAAGTAACGTAAAACATCAGAACGTAACTACGGTACCAACTTGTCTAATATAACCTCCTTAGTGCTTTTGACAATATAAACTTTTTTATGTAACCTTCATGGCGTTTGACGTAATTGTCAGCGATTGACAATTACGCATGTATACTCTATATATAATATATTTTTTATCGTTTAATGTAATTTTCATGCAAAATTTTAAAAAAATGTCATTTTGCACTCCTTCTCTATATAAACTATAAAATTTTGGCCTGTAGTATTAATATATAGATATATATATTGTTAGACTATAGGTAGATGGTTTAGCCGTCCTCGGCTAAGCCATCCATCTGATTTATTATAAAAACACCAACTCACATTAACTAACAACTTCTATTTGCACTATACTAATAATTTATCACTATATCTCTTTAAAACTACGAGGCAGCTCGAAATACTATATTCACAAAATTGTTCTCTTCGTTAAAGTTACCTCGTATGGCATAACATTTCTTAATATTGCACAATGTTTTTAAGTGTTATCACCCCACTGTCTATAGGTTAACAATATGTATATATAAAGCACAATATATAACTTTCGGTACGACGTACATGTCGGCGGGTTTTATTTTGAGTTATGTTTAATTATTTAATAATTGGTCATGATACTAAATGTCATTATACCAGATGTTGTGATTCTTATATTGTAATTATACCGGTTGTTATTATGAAATAGTGAATATTGAGAAAGTTGCTATAAATATAATTATTAAATGAGTTCATAGAAGTAAATAAGTGTATCGACATACACTAAGGACGGTATTAGCTAAATATGTAAGCAAAATTAATAAACAAGAGGGAAATACAGCTAGCTATAATGCGATGTATAGAAACAATCATATTGATTTGGTTTCAAATATTTCATTCTCATATCAAACAATGTAATGTGACTAATAATAAAAATATTATTGTAAATATTCAACTCGAACACTTAATTTAGACTCCCTGGGATTTATGTAAAGCTTTTGGTCAAATAAATCAGTTTAACAGCTTTGAATTCACAATAACGCTTCAGCGTAAATCGCGACTTGCAAATGAGACGGTTGATTATCCTTGACTCTCTCGCAGAATGTGGGAAACAGGGATTTCATGTAAAATTTATTCTACTTATGTTATATATTATCTTTGATTTATACTTATAAATAATGTCGTCAGGCATTAACTTGTTGTTAAGATGTACACCAAACGTGTAACTAAGTCAGAAGTGGACTGTAATCCTTAAGGGGGCCTTACGGATTAAAGTCCACTTTTACACAGTCAGCAGAACAAGAGCCTACGTATGATAGTTGGAGCTCCGAGGTACGTCAGGAATGACGTAATACACCGCGACACCAAGGAGGATGTTCCGCATAGCTGATAACTCCCCGCACACATACCTCCATGGGATTGCCAACCTCCATCCTAGAGTGGCAAACACTGGGCGCCCCTTACCTCGAGAGATTCTGCTGTCCCTACCATCCGATGATGGTGATGACGGCTCAGATGACGCGCCGGCAGTGGCTACACCCGGATTGACTTCAATAAACTAGACCAGGATGGGCCCACTGGCATCGCCGGCGGGAACCAACCCCTTTGACATTACGGGCAAAAATAAATTACCGAAATTCCGCGCGATGCTCGAGGCTTAGGCTGGGTAATGGGATAATAGTCCCGAGGCCCGTTTTCCTCAATGCAAGTTGAGACGTACCCGAGAAAAGGTCCACTTCTGACCTCTGGTAACTTAAACTTCCTTCATTCAAATGAAAGATATTGATTTCAAAAAGGCATACAGGCTGAAAGCTATACCTTCAACCAAGTGGGACTTGCCGTATCCTTAACAAGAGCATTAGAGGTTCGATAGAGAAATTACTCTTTGGGACCCTGGATACCACCGATCACAACGGAAGGGCAGATGAGACGTAAAACGGCGTTTCGTGCTCCCTGTTCTCCTTCTTCGGGCAAATGTGTCTTCTGCTGCAATTTCCCGCTCCACCCTGTGTAATGAAAGCCTAATAGAAAGTGGCGACCGCTCTATAACCAATTACGCACCAGAGCATATAACTGACGATATGCAAGAATGAAAGTTCATCGTTAATCAGCGATATCAGAGAATGCCGCTTGGACAAATATGACGAAACATGATGTGTTTTTTTTTTCACTGGGAAATGCTTCTTCAACTCAGAAGATTATGGTTGTGGGACTCGATGAAAGTCTCCACAAATGAGAAGATGGGAAATTATGATGTATTATCAACAAGAGCACCACATTTGTGACAGGTGAGTAACTCAACTTACTGGTCACGATCACGATTCACGATCAATTTACTGGTGCAGTATTTGCCAAAACAATCGAGATCAATTGCACCTGCATCATTCTAAACGAAGGAAATCAGTTCCTCTTAGATAACCACAAATGACAGTGGGGACTGATTACTTCCAACGTGTCTATGCCCATAAAAGGGGACCAAAGAACCTTCTTCCATCTCTGTAACCACAAGTCTTCGATTATCATCAGCCTCATTTGGATGTTT
Organism: Elymnias hypermnestra; assembly: GCA_015832385.1. Taxonomy (NCBI): domain Eukaryota; kingdom Metazoa; phylum Arthropoda; class Insecta; order Lepidoptera; family Nymphalidae; genus Elymnias; species Elymnias hypermnestra. The sequence goes on along the minus strand of JACTOM010000094.1, from coordinate 2,672,689 downwards.
ACTACCCGTTCAAATGCCCAGCACTTATATGTAGCTAAAAGTACCTCAACCTGTTTCCAAGAAGAATCGACCGCAGGAGAGTCTGACATCAGTGAAACCCGTCGTCGGCGTCTCAACCGATGGACGTCCACTGCTGGACAAAGGTCTCTCTTAATGAATTCCAATAGGCCCGATCTTGCGCCGCTTGTATCCAGCGGCTGCCAACGACCCGCTTGATGTCATCGGTCCACCTGGTCTGCCGACGCTGTGTTTTCCGGTGTGAGGCCGCCACTCTAGCACCTTCGGGCCCCAATGTTCATCGGTATGTGCCCTACCCATTGCCAAGAATTCGGTAGGCTACGTCGGTGACTTTAGCTCTACTACGGATCTCCTCATTTCTGATTTGATCACGTAGAGAAACCTCTCGAGCGAAACGAGCATAGCCCTCTCCATTGCCCACTGAGTGACTCTGAGTCTTCTTACGAGCCCCATAATCAGCGGCCATATCTCGGAACTATATGTAATCGCTGGCAACACGCACTGTTCGAAGACTTTAGCTTCAGGCACTGAGGAATTATGGATGAAAAGATGTCCCGTAGTTTTCCGATTTTTGTCTTATCCATGTTCAGCGAAACTACTATAATTAAATTCGTTTTCACCAAAAATTACGACAGTTAATTTCTTGATTTTACGTCTCACCTAATAAAGTTCCATTTTAATATAGAATTTTACTCAGCGTGTGTTATTCTCGTTATTGAAGCCACATAAAAGGCTGCATAAACCTCAAATCATTCCTATCTGCGGTGTGTCGATTGGATTGATTTATTCGTTCAAACTGGAGGGCTCTTTTACGCCACGATAAATATCCTCCCGCTAATTGACGCGAGTGTTCGTAATTATTTACGTTTTCGACAAATTCCATTACCTTTCGATGATTGGATGTATATTGTTGGCGATTTCATCAGATTTAAAGGGGCTCTCTTGCGCTCCAATTAATACTATAATGAGTGTTACATTGTTATTATTGAACTAGTGAGTCACGATTTGCTTTAGCTCAATGTAATATGCGTGATATACCTTTGAATTTCCAATTTCGTATAACTTTTGTAGTATTCGAAAGGACCATTTTCGACACAAATTTATTTATTTACTAGCTGATATCTGCGTCTGAAATTTGGGTTTTAAAGTACGGTGATATATCTTCTTATATATGTCGGAGAATAAGAGAGAACCGAAGAAGCATAAAGCACAGAGGGGCATAGGGTTCTCCACCGACATCGTTATTAATTGGATCCATTATTTCATTTCTTATTCTGTGGGCGTTCATGGGTATTGTTGGTGCAATCAAACACTTTATTAATTAACTCGGTTTATAATGTTCAATCACTTAATGTTTCCGATATCAATTTACTCAAACTCAGTAACACTAATAGCTAGGAACGCGACAGTTTCAATAGTCGACCACTCCGGCCGACCGCCGCTCGAGAACTGCCGAGAGGCGGGCCGGACTGCCACTTATTGACTCTGCCCCCACGCCGATACAAAGATGGCTCCAGCGTTCCACAGACTATTACACACGGACCAGCGATCCACAGACTCTTGCACTCCGACATATATATAAAACAAAGACGGGTTTGTTACAACACTTATTACTCGAGATCTGCTGGACCAATTTTCATGGTTATTGATTCGTTGGATTTGTCTCCGCCCCGAATAGCATAAAAACAATGAAAACTCGATATGTGTAATGAATACTAAATCATTTCAATAAATGATGATTTGTTTATTACATGTCAAGCATTTGTTGTCCAATCCTGTCAAATATGGTAACAACTATTCATTTGTGTGTTCAGAAATTTATTTTATGTAAAAGGTCTCGAAATTTCAGATACTGATATATCATAAATGTAAATGTCTTTATAGGTTGTCTATGATTTTTCTTGATAAGCTATTTCTACGTAGTGGTTATATACTGTTTGAGCTCTTTGTCTTTGTCTAGAAAGTTCAGGCACTGTTATTATATTTGGTGGTTTGATGAGTGCACATTCAGTATCAATAACAATGCTGGTGAAACGCCTGGTTTCTGTTGCCTTAGTGGTAAAGTGAAATTGCCAGAGTCACGAGAGCTAGTGTAACCTCTTACGCACCAAGCTATGAGTAATTACGCGAATGACATTAAAATTTTAAGCTATACTACATGTCCTATCAAGTATATAAAGAAAAAATATTAGTTTTATTATATCATTTGTAAATTTTGATTGCAATATACCCGTGTGAAATTAATTTTCTAACCTCATTTCGCACTCGTCCTATATCAAGTAGTTGAGTGCACTCAGAGCAATACAGACCCAGAAAATTTGATTTGGTGGTCATTGTTTACAGTTTATTTGTGTGTGTTAAAGGATTTATTGCGTTAAAATATAATTCCATAATAAATAAAAATTTTAACGGCGTAAGTAAGCGTATATTTTGAAGGCGGTTCTTTTTTTGTTTAAATTATTTTTAGTGAATCTGAAGAAAAGTAATCAGCGTTATTAATTAATGGAATTCCACTATCTATTAGAAATGCAAGATCTCTGGAAATATTTAAAAGGCAGGTAAAAGCGCATTACTTGTCACTTTGAAGTTAAGACGATTATTAATTGATTTTCACTTATTAAAAACTTCTAATTTTTTTTAAGACATTTACCACCTACCACATTCCATTTAAGCAATATTTTTAACCCAAAGGTTGCCTGGTAGAAATCGCTGCGTAGCGATAAGGCCACCTTCTTGTACATTATTTTCTATTCTCTTTTACCTTGTTTCTGTTCTATGTTTCCTGTGTGTACAATAAAATATTTTCTACATTTCTATCTATCTAAAGTAACAAATTTATCTCACTATATGTACATGACGGCGGCAACGTTTTTTAGTGTTGGTAACAAGGTGTGCATCGAGCTCGCAACATTCGAACTACCCCCAATCGCAGAAACTAGTATAAAAGGGCTTGCATTAGACTGGCGGGCATTCTTACTCGAAGTGCTGCCCGGTGCATACCTTACACGCATAAATTATTGATTATTGTCATTTAATGAAAAAATAATTAATTATTTAGTTTAAAGTAATAAATAATCTCCGTTAAAATTGACTGTGGTTGCTTTTATTTAAAGGATGGAAGACCAGAACGCGATATACACCTAAACAACGTGTTTCTCATATGAGACAGCAGCGTTTAAATGAAACAACCTTACATAATAATACACCTTATAAATATTGCAATGCAGCAACAAACGTAAGCTCATTGTTATTTCATTACAGACAGTTATATATTCTGCCACAAATCGCACCCTTATTGTAAGCCTTTGAGGAGTTCCATTGATCATCATGTTTAACTACGCCAATCACTTGACCATACCAAAGTTACGATAAGTGTCTCAAATATCCGGCGATCTTATAAAAGATTCTGCAGAGTTTCTTTAATTTGCTCCTAAGAATTTAAGAGTTCCATCACTTTGTCATGGATCCCATGATCAAAACCTAACCAAACTATCATCAAACAACCCTTGAAGTATATCCTTTCCAAAAAAAAAGAATCTTCGAAATCGTTTGGAGTCATCTTGAGTTATTCGTCCATTTCTCGAACACGTGCTTTATGCAAATTTAACTTATCCGGTTTTCTCATGGATGCCATCATCAGAACTGGATTTCAAAAAATGGGACCCTACGATTAGCACCGCTTTTCATATATAAAAAAATTCAAGATCGGTCCATCCAGTCGAAAGTTATGAGGTAACAGTAATAAAAAAAAATACAGACGAATTGATAACCTCCTCCTTTTTTGAAGTCGATTAAGAAAACACAAAAATTACTGTCACTTCCATCCATAATGTTTTTAAGAGTAAAGCTCCAGAACTCCCTCTCTACGTACTAAAGTTACGTGGGTACCTTTGCACCATGTTCTGTGAAGAGACCACAACAAAATCAGTCTGGTGTCCGTTTTTTCTCATCATCATGTCAATAAAGTAAGTAAGTTGCAGCCCATTAACTTCCCACAGCTGGGCACAGGCCTCCTCACTCCGAGGAGCGAGGGTTTTTAGAGCATAGACCCAACACGCTTTTTTTTGCGCTGGGAAATGCCTTTACGCACCCCGATGAAAGCTTAATTCCATCGGAAGTGTGGGACTCACTGATAACAGAATACCCACTAAAACCCAGCGGATCCCTCCCCATCCATGAGTGAGATCACTAGAGGTTCCCTAACTGCATTCCACTCTAGTGACCACCCAACACGCTGCTCCACTGCGGATTGGCAGGCATAGTACACAAGTGCACTCTCTATTCCTTCAATCTCATAGTCCGATGTGACGGGAATCCGACACGATTGGAGACAGGTCAGGTGCAGGACCGACGGCTTAACGTGCTCTCCGAGGCACGGGGGTGGATCACACCGCCAACTTCCCAACTTCGGGCTAATATTGAGAAAATCTTAATAGAAAACTCAATATTGATTTTTGAATTGGCCCGACCCGGGACTCGAACCCAGGACCTCATGTCTGTAGTCGAACATGCTAACCACTAGACCAATGAGGCAGTCTACTTATTTAAGTTTGCGAAATTACAGGTTTTTCAATTAAATTATATTATTAACGTGAACTTATATATTATATATTAACCTCTTATTGAATATAGTTACTTATTATTACTTATTGCTAGATTCCTTTTAAATAGACGTCAACGGAGTAGAAGGTGTTATTGATAAGAAAAGATTTAACAGAGTTTTTAAATTGTATACAATTTTTAAATTGTGAGGCATATTCCCTTATCTTTTGGTAATTTATTAAAAAATTTAATAGCCATCACGCAAACACTTTTATTAAATAAATAAAAATTCTAACAAAAAAAGAACCGCCTTCAAACCAGACTTACAAATATATTAATATGCTGTAAAAAGTAAGTAATAATTGCGTATTCTTTTATAGTGTTCTTCGTATTGTTATATTCGGAGTCGGTGTCAAACTTATTCAATGGAACATGTCCGGAACGAAGACGTAAGGCTGTAACGGATTCAGCGCGATTAAAGTGGGTGTTTTGTATCCAAGGTGTTGTTACAAGCTCATTTTGAATGGTCTTATACCAGATGCCCTTTTCTAAAAAATATGGAATCATATTTTCTTAAAGACGGTTTCAATACCTGTAAAATACTTTATTAATTATTGAAATCGAACATTTCATTCAAAGATATAACGAATTTAAAAATGTCATTCTAAAGAAAATTGTAGCGACCCTTACAAATGGACCAGCGACTGGTGAGTTAGCTCATATTCCAAGGATACCAAGGACAGTGATATACCTTTACTGGTTTTATTTTATCACTACCTGTAGAGTATTTTTAATTTAGGTTTAGATTAGGCAATGTTTTAAATAGAAGTTTGATTACAAGAACCCGTCTTCAAGTGAATGTGAAGGTCTCATCTATAGAAAACCATGTGTCTCTCTCTTGAGCTATTTGCGCCCACGAGGGACCAGCTATTTTCATCAACTGGTCTGTGGTCTACCTTTGAGATGTTTGCCAATTGGACCCTTCCACCTTGTAACCGTTTTGGGCCACCTCTTGTCCTGTAGCCTCGCTTATCGCCCAGCCCACTTCCATTTCAGTTTTTTGGCATAGGTTAACCTTAAGTCGACGGTGTTTTTAAGCCAGTATAAATCCCATGAAAATCAGACCAAACGTTTCGCTGTACGCATCGTTTTAACTAAGTAGTTAAGTTGATGTAAGACTGTCACTCACGTTATAATTAAAACTGAAGAAATGACTCCAGTAACTGTTATTTAATTACTGTCGTATACAAAAGAGAGTAACAAAATTAATAACAAAATATAATTAAATTGGACCTTTATGAGATTCCTTAATATAGAAGGAGATAAGTAATTCCCCTCAAGTATTTACTGAGAGCTTCTAGCTACGTAATTAAGTTTACAACTCGGAGAATTTGCGTTTTAACTCTCTGGGCAAATTCCTACTAACTCCATTGTTTGCTGTTTCGGTTATCATTTTAAACTGAGTTATTGATGTGGCTAAAGGTTAAAATGTGGGGACTTCTATATTTTTCCTAATGTTAATAGGCTAGTTGGTCAAGTAATATTGCATCATCTGCTAATGAGCTACAGGAGATTGTAAATATTATGAATGAAGCTTTGAAAATGAAAGGCATGATAATGAATGTAAACAAAACGAAAGTGCTTGCTTTTTGAAAGAGATGAATCTATGATGAATGGCAATATTTTGATAGACGTAGAAAAAGAGGTGAAAGAATTCGTATACTTGGGATCTAAATTTACAAAAGATGGAACATGTGAAAGTGATATTGAAAGGAGAGTGAATGCAGAGAATGTCGTAAATGGTGTTCTGCATGCCTTTATGAATAGCTAGATGGTGTCTCAAAGGGCCAGACTGGCTGTGCATGCAGGAGTGTTGGTGCCAACACTTATGTATGGTAATGAAACTTGGGTATGGCAAAACCACAAAAGTAAAATAAATGCGGTAGAGATGAGAGCGTTGAGAGTATGAGTGGATTGAAACCGAGTAACAAAGTAAGAAATAGTGTGATAAGAGAACGATGTGGTATAATATAGAGAGAATGAATGAAAGGAGACTGACAAAAAGGATTTATGAGTCGAGTGAATGCGATAGTTGGAAGGGGAAGACCAAGGCGAACGTTCCTGGATCAAATCCAGGACATTTTAAGTAAGGACCAGGTTAAACGTACTCTAAACCGACCAACTTGTATAAAAGGTTTAATGAGAATGAAAGAAGCGAAGGAAATATGCAAGGATCTTGACAAATGGAAGGACGTGGTCTCTGCCTACCACTATGGGAATTAGACGTGATACTATGTATGTATTTTTATTGCTTGATTGTGATCACACCTGATGGTTAGTGATGATGAAGTCAAATATGGAAGCGCGCTAATCTGGTGAGAGGCAATTTTCTCAAACATCTTCTCAATTCTTTCTTTATTGCCTTTAAGATCATTCAAGCCATTGATATTCCATAAATTAAGGGTCCATTGGTATTTATTTTGTAGTTAGGTAAGTAGCAGTAAGTAACTTAGTAAGATAAGTATCTTATTTGGTTACTTACTGCTACGTAGCAGCCTCCTAACGTCCCACTGCTGGGCACAGGCCTCTTCAAATATAGGAGAGAGGGCTTTTAACGCATAGACCCATCATGCTATGCCACTGACAATTAGTAGGCTTCACATACCAAGAATTTCTCCAAGGAAAGTTCTTTCACCAAAAATTAGGCACATATGTAGAAATCGTTAGTTACCAGGGCTGTCACCCAAGAGTCTTTATACAAAAAGCAATTTACATATCTATCGGGCCTTGGATAGTTCAGTAAATACTCAGATTCAATTTAATATTCAAATTTATCCTAATAGGCCTTTACAGCACTTTTAAGTCGTTAAATATAGAACTTTCCACACATCTTCCATCATTCTTCATATTTCCAATCTAAATTTAAAAGAAGGTACAAACACGGAGAAGAACACACAACAAACTCAGTTGGGTATCCTTTTTTATATCATCATCATTACTATATAATATTAATATGGTTTATTTAGATTAGAGCAATTTGTTCTCTCTCACTCCCATGCTTTTTCTTCGTCTAAGTAATCTTTGAAATCCTTTTTTAAACTAATATTATAAAGAGGAAACATTTGTGCTTGTTGTTGTATGTTTGTGACGTTTTCACACAAAAACTACTGGACTGAATTCAAAAATTTTTTCACCATTAGAAAACTGCATTTTCACTGAGCAACATCGACCATATTACTTTTTTTTTAAATAGGGATCCGTGATAAAAATGCTTTAATGTAACCCAAGGTGTGAAAAACTTAGTCACAAAAAATCTATCATCGAGTGCGCTGCGGAAAGTATTGCAGATAGAATAAAAAATGTTTTACAATATTATAGAACGTATTAATATCTACAAAAAACTCTATGATACCATATGTCCAACTATTATAGTTATGCCACTATAACTACTTTTTTGCATTTTAAAAGTCAATAAAAATTCCGACAATAATCAAACCTTATTATTCATACCTCTGTATTAATCCTTATCTTATATATATTAAATTAAAGACCCTTTTAATACCTGTAAAATACCTTATAAATGATTAAAATAGGCCATTTTATTCAAAAGATATAACGAATTTAAAGTAAGTAGCAGCCCATTAACGTCCCATGGGCACAGGCCTCCTCACTCCAAGGAGTGAGGGTTTTTAGAGCATAGACCCACCATGCTGCTCTACTGCGGATTGGCAGGCATATTACATATCAAGTGCACTCTCATAGTCCGATGTAACGGGAATCCGACACGGGCGGAGAGAGATCAGGCGCAGGACCGACGGCTTAACGTGCTCTCCGAGGCATGGGGGTGGATCACACCGCCAACTTCCCATCTTCGGGCAAATATTGAGAAAATCTTAATAGAAAACTTAATATTGATTTTTGAATTGGCCCGACCCAGGACTCGAACCCAGGACCTCATGTCTGTAGTCGAACATGATAACCACTAGACCAATGAGGCAGTTACGAATTTAAAAAAATACGAATTTTAAAATGTCAATCTATACAAATAAGTCTGAGTTATTAGACCACGAGATCGGTATCTACGTAGGTGAAACCGCAGGACATTACTAGTAGTATCTATAAATAACAGTAGATATTAATTTAAAATCAATAAATGTACTGAAATAACATTATCTTGCAATAGGTTTCATGGTATACAAGTCTGCTAATATGCGGAAAATCTGCTGGAAACTGTATTGATATCAACCCTTATTCAAATGGAGCTGATTGGATTCGAGTGAAAGATAAATTAAACAAATTTTACTTTACAGAATTCGGTGTACCATAAATTTGTAGATCTAAATGAGGTTATACTTGTTTCTAACTTATTTGTTTGTTCATGGGGTTGTCGAAGTTCCCAATGGACCCATATCTACAACCAAGGGGTACGACAGCCTTTGGACTAGAAAGGGGGATGAGTTATGTAAAAGGGACGAGATGATTTACATTAATGATAAAACAAATCATAACGTGTTCGGAGGCCACTTCCGAAAACGAAGACAGACGATAGTTATAATGACACGACATGAAAGTGCTTGCGTACAAAGTACACATGTCAATAGTGAAACTTCTTTGACAAAGTAATTTTTAAGTCTTGTGATATGTTTTTCGGAGTTTCTCTATGTGATCACATCAGAAATGAGATCATCAGAAATTCACCGATATAGCCCTTCGAATCCGCGAACCTGAAGTGGCAATGGGCTGGGCACATAGTCCCACGGACCGATGGACGTTGGATCCCGAAGGTGCTGGAGTAGCGACCCCGCACCGGGCGGCGCAGTGTAAGGAGACCCCCCGCAAGGTGGACCGACGATATAAAGAGGGTTGCCGGTAGCCGCTGGAGCCAGGCGGCGCAAGATCGAGCCTTGTGGACATCATTACGTGAGACCTATGTCCAGCGGTGGACGTCGATCGGTTGAAGCGACGACGATATGTTTTTACAAATCCAATACTTTAGAGGGAGGGAAAAAGAAAGATACATTAGGAAAATAATTGTTATTAAAATATCAAAAAAAAAATCAAAAATATCTTTATTCAAGTAGGCATGTTACAGCACTTTTGAATCGTCAAATTATAGTTTTTTCCACACTCTGATTCTAATATACGTCTGATGATGGTACTCAAGATCGGCCTAAAATCTAAAGTTACGAGGGTTCCTTCGCGCTCTGATCTGAGAAGAACCCACAACAAACTCGGGTATTTTTTTACCATCATCATTACAATAACATATTAGTTTACTATATTTTAATTAAAATTAGAGCAATTCGTTCACTCCCAGGCGTTTCTATCGTCTAGGTAATCTTGGAACTTATAATACGATTTTTCTATCAACTTTCTTTTAACAAAGACTTTGAATTTATTAATTGACATCTTTAGAACGTCTTGTGGGAGTTTATTATAGAAACGTATACAGTTACCCTTAAATGAGTTGTTAATCTTATGCAGCCTACTGGAATTTATAGTGTCTGCCAAATAATTAATTGAAATCTCAAATGAGGATTTTACAAATCCTACGTGTTTTTTGTCAATGTTAGAAATTATTCGGGAAACTGCGCCAGATTATTTCGTCCGATATTTATCAGGGCCTGAAGACCAAACTCTTCGAACAGTGCGTGTTGCCAGTGATGACCTACGGTTCTGAGACGTGATCGCTGACTATGGGCCTCATGCGGAAGCTCAGAGTCACTCAGCGTGCGATGGAGAGGGCTATGCTCTGAGTTTCTCTTCGTGATCGAATTAGAAATGAAGAGATCCGTGGTAGAACCAGAGTCACCGACATAGTCCTACAAATCGCGAACCTGAAGTGGCAATGAGGCAGACCCCCCACAAGGTGGGCCGATGATATAAAGAGGATCGCCGGTAGACACTGGAGCCAAACGGCGCAAGGTCGGGCCTTGTGGAGGTCATTACGTGAGACCTATGTCCAGCAATGGACGTCCATCGGTTAAAGCAACGACGAGGACGGCGATTACTTAAATTTTGTTTTTAAATTGAATATGAAATATTTTTATTTGAAGTTTTATGAAAAATAGTATATTAATTTATTAAATGACGAGTGACAAATTAAAATGCCACATGTTATTTGTAAACAAGTTAACCTTCAATCGAATTAGCATAAAAAATCGCTGGAAATCTTCGTCCTGATTAAAAATATCATATTTTTAAAACATTTTTTAAGATTAATTACGCTGCATCATTTAGGTGTCTAAACCCCTCTCTCCTATGAGTGAGGAGGCCTGTGCCCAACAGTGGGACGTCAATGGGCTGCTACTTACCTTACTTATGTTAGTACAGCTAAATGAAATAAAAGTTTCAAAAAATATATACGACAGACTGCGCCGGCAGTTAGCGGTCGTTGAACCGAACTGAGACGTCAGCTGCTTTTAATTTGGTATTTCATTACTGGGTTCGAACTAGTTTGGACATATGAAGTTCAACTTTGAAGATGAACCTAATCTAGCAATACCAAAATAATACAATAATTTCAAATCAAGGGAAATCGTTAATGCACCTTGGTACGTAGGATACAGCTCGTTATACACGTCAAAAAGATTGCCTAAGCTTATCACCAAACACTGCACCATCACGTGAATACTGAAACTGCTTCTGAACTTCTAGATATCACACAAATAAAGAGAAGACATAAAGAACGAAACATTTTGATTTCGTGAAAGTGCAGACACAATATAGTGGTTTTATTATTTTTAGGCAAGATCTCAGAAACAGAATTAGTCTATACACATTAAAGTGAACTAAGCATTGGAATACTGCTTCATTGGTCTAGTGGTTAACATGTTTGACTACATTGATGAAGTCCTAGGTTCGAGGCCAATTCAAAAATCAATATTGAGTTTATCTAGATTTGCTCAATTTTTGCTAGAAGTTTAGCGGTGTGAACCGCCGCCGTGCCTCGGAGAGCACGTTAAGCTGTCGGTCCTGAGCCTCTCTTCGGTCCTGTTGGTTTCCCATCACACCGTACTATGAGAGTGTAGTAATAGATAGTGCACTTGTGTACTATTACTTGCAAACCCGCAATGGAGCAGCGTGGTAGGTCTATGCTCTCAAAACCCTCTCTCATATGAATGTTGAATGGGCTGCTACTTACTTATTTTTTAAGCATTGGACTCTAGACTTAGATAACATAAGTACAGTTCAAGTAGATTAGGTCAAAGTATTATTACTAGATAAACCTAGATAGTATATTATAAAACAGTCAAAGGTTGTGTAAATGTGGAAACAAATATAATCTAAAATAAAAATTACATCGCAATCGGTTGAGTGGTTTATAAATTACATGCGGTTAAATACTGTGACAGTAACTTATATATTATATACTAGCTGTTGGTACCTGCTTAGTTCTTGATTCCGTTGGAATAATGGAAAATCCATTGTTAGTGCAAGTTTACGTCGCGAAAGGACCATTGTAGAATGTTACAAAAAAGGGTTAATGATAAAAGAAGTACACATCTTGTAACTGTATCGACCTCGTCTCACCGAAACGATGTACGAAATACATTATAAAATACATATATACAGAGTCGCGCATCTGACATAGTTTAAAGGCAATGTTGAAGTATAATAAAATATATATTTGGCCAAGTGTAATCGTCTAGCTAGTTAGAACCCCTAAATATGTTGTTTCCATAGCAATCCAAATCCTTTTAGAGCGTCCGATGTAAAGAGATGGCGTGACATGACGTTCCCATTATTATATTCATATATAATATAATATCTGTTAAGCATAAGAAATATAATTTTCTGGAAAACATTAAGTATTTATCTAATGATGAATATAACCAATGCCGATGAAGTAAACTCCTATCATAGGCACTCCGGTACCTTCTATTATTATTTATGTTATTATTATTATTATTATTAGGGCACCGAAGTGGTCAACTGGCGCCACACCCGCCAGGCGACGATGAGTTCCGACTCGTGCTCTGAACCCCCTCCCCATAATTAGAGTATTCCTGTTTATAGTGCGCCTGCGGCGTATGATCATTCGAAGGTTGTGTCATCGGGACTAAAGCCCGGATATGTTTCATAAACATGTAGAGACGGGTCTCTAAGGTATTTCAAACGAGGATCGAAATCCATATACATTGTCAGCCGAAGCTGTGATGAGGCAATAGCCATGGTTATAAAGCGCAAAGCGCAGTGTTATTTTAAATGGGATATATAAATCACCAATGCATTTCGTCAAATCAATTACACAGATCAGGAGTATCTGGTAGGCGGACCACACCGCATATATTACACACGTTTTAAGTCCAGTGTTAGACTAGATCGATGTATGTATCCCCACCTCGGTGGGATTCGTGGTATAATAATATTCACATATTTTAAGTCTTGTGATCGACTGCGTAGATGTATAATATGTCACCACCTCGGTGGGAATGTTGTAGAATAATATAATATGTCGTTGATCCACATATGCGGGGCCACACACCCACACAGAGTGTCCAGTCGCTGAGCTCTCAATCCAACAAAAGCATTAGTTCATTATATATGCGTGGCAAGCCACGGAAAGCAATAGGGTTCAGCAGGCCACACTGTCTATAAGCTAGTCCGCAGCCTTGATAATAAAGGCCCGACCAGCGGCCCTATTTCTATGACATGCTACAATGTCATTTTTATTACATTTAATAGTAAGCTAAGAGATTGTCCCTAACAGGCGAACACTTCACATGTGAGCAAGCCCACGAGATCAGTGTTCATTTGTCCATCACTGCTACGCAGAAGCTATCGCAACGCCTAGCAACATTCGGTCATGGCTCTAGCACTACCGATTAACGATAACCGATAAAGTATCATTTAAGACACCATAATGAGCTGGAATCGAACCCCAACCTCTCCTAGTGAAAGGTAGGATCGCAACACCAACTGCAGGCATGCCGAAGCACGCTCGTTCGAAATATATACTTCAATAATATACATATTTATATATATCCATATATCACTACAGTATATGTGTATATATTATATAAATAATAATAATAATATATATTAATTAAAAGACATCTAATCTAATAATTGAATATGATATAAAAGCAATAATGATAATATTGAAAATAACTTAAATGACAATATATACTCGTATATTCGTGTGACATCCATTCCATGTATATTTAAATATATTTTAATGCATCTTACTCCAATCCCTTTATGTACTTCAACACCTCACCACTTTATTAATTTACACAAAACCCTATTTTAAAAGATAAAATATTATTTGTAAAAACTAACACAAGAATAAAAAAACCGTACGTCATCCTTTCTCCCCCCGCGCAAATTCCATCGCCCTCTCGTTTTTTCCTTTTTCTTTTTTCAAAATAACAAGGCGTGTGTAGGTTGCCAGTATCACCTATATATTATTAATTAAAAAAGGATATATATCAATTACATTTCAGAATACATATAATGCATTTAATTATTTTTATATATACATTTATGTATGTCTGTATTTAAATTGTATATATATTTATGTAAGGACGTGTCCGTCACAATCTCAGTAAGTCACCCTTATATCTGGATCATATGGGAATATGGGGAAACGCGTTCTTAGTAGGAGACTATATCGCGAGAGGAAAGAATTTGCCGAATTTTATGTCAATTTGGTGAATATTTTTGCAGATTTCGCAGAAATTGATTGTTCTTCGATATATAATATCCGGATACAGTGCAAAGCTGAAGTGGCAATGGGCAGGGCACGTAGTTCGCAGAACCGATGGACGTTGGGGCTCGAAGATACTAGAGTGGCGGCCTCGCACCGGAAAACGCAGCGTCGGCAGACCCCCCACCAGGTGGACTGATGATATTAGGCGGGTCGCTGGCAGCCGCTGGATACAAGATCGTGCCCATTGGAATTCATTAAGAGAGACCTTTGTTCAGCAGTGGGCGTCCATTGGTTGAGGCGACGACGACGACATGGGATATATATAAGACCGTTTAAATGAAAGAACTTTACAAAGTGAAATTTACATTGGAACCGCCCAACCCAGGATGGAACCAGCAACGTTATAGGTCGGTTATTTAGCAACCTTGCTATCACTTTTTATATGGTAATCGAGCTCACCGCTTATACGTAAAAGTTTCCCTCCCCACCCCCCACTACCACCGCTTCACATATAATACACCTTATAAATATTGCAATGCAGCAACAAACGTAAGCTTATTGCCATTTGATTACAGACAGTTACATATTCTGCCACAAATCGAACCCTTACTGTAAACCGTTGAGGAGACCCATTGATCATCAAAAATAATTCCATTAAACATATCTCACTATATGTACACCTAAAAAACGTGTTGCTCATATGAGACAGCACCATTTAAATTAAACAACGTTACAAAGTTAAATTTTCAATGATACAGTCACACCCGGGATCGAACCCGCAACCTAATACTCGTACGTTACAGGTTAGTTATTTTGCCACCACGCTATCACCAGTGTTTTACATGGTAATCACGAACCCCCCCCCCCCCCCCGGATACTACCGCTTCATACATAATACACCTTATAAATATTGCAATGCAGCAACAAACGAAAGCTCATTGTTATTTGATTATAAACAGTTATATATTCTGCCAAAAATCGCACCCTTACTGTAAGCCGTTGAGGATTTCCATTGATCATTATATTTAACTACGACGATCTTTTGACCATACCAATGTTACGGCAGGTGACTCAAATATCTGGATAGCCTATAAACAATTCTGCTGAGTATCGTTAATTTGCTCCTAAGAATGGAAGAGTTCCGATACTTTGTCAGGGAACCCATGATCAAAGCCTTACCAAGCTATCATCAACCAACCGTTGAAGTATACCCATTCTAATAAAAACGAAGCATCAAAATTGGTTGGCGTGATCTTGACTTATTCGTCCATTTGTCGCACACATGCTTAATGCAAATAACACCGGTTTTCTCATGGATGCGATCTTCAGAACTGGATTTGGAAGAAAGCATAAGTCCTTCCACAGACTCTAGACTATCTGTGTACCAAATTTCATTTAAATCGGTTCATTAGTCATAGATATAGTGGCTATTCCGAGTAGAGACGCCTGCATTGTTCCCGAGCCAGTCGAAGTGTGAAGAAACCAGTTATTGGCAGAGTTTAATTGTCAATCTAAACCACTCTTGAATCTAAATATGTCCAGCCGTTTACAAGAGATATCAATAACATCTTTTTAATTTTTTATCGCTGGGAAATGCTTCTACGCACACCACCCAATCGGAATATGTAATACAAGCATTCCGACTAGTCAGGAGTGTGGGACTCACTGTCTAGAAGAATACCCACTAAAACCCAACGGGCCCTCGTCATCCTAAAGTGGAACACCAGCGACTCGCTTGCGCAATCCAATATGGTATCCCGGATGAATCCGATGGAGGTTCAAGTCAGTGGGAGGAGGCGCGCATAGCCGCGCCTTCTGCCCCCAAGCCTTCTGCGACGGATAACAGGGGCGTCAGGAGCCAACTCCCGCTCCTTTTCACGAGCCTAAAGGAGGCTACGGTTCTCCACCCTGCTTCGCTAGCGACCATCGCGCTTACTATGCAGGCCAACAAGAGGTCAACTCCAATCAGTGACACCAGAAGATGTCGCTGAGGGCCCCACGTTTGGTATACCACCACGGTATGGTATGCCGTATCCACGGGAGCACCACACTCATGGCAAATAGGCGATTCTTCTCGGCCAGCAATCTGATGCAAGTACTTCCCGAAACAGCCGTGTCCGGTGAGCACCTGCACCAGGCTGTATGACAACGCTCCATGTTGCCGCGATAGCCATTTCTCCAACTGAGGGCACAACGCCTCCACTGTCGCTACCCCTGCTATAGGATCCGCAAGATATTTCCCCCATGATATCATTAACATCTGCTTCGGCAGTGACGTAAAATTAAATGTAAAAAAACCGGTCATTCTCGGATCATTTCCCACCTCACAGTCTCAGGTGTGCCAGCTGGGCAGAATTTACTCAACCAAAGTCACGTACAGGTGAACGTAAAAACGTATTGACTGTTTGTTAAAAGAACTACGTGACGTGTCGATTAGATCCTTTTTTGGTTTGTTTGAATGTAACATTATCTGCGTAACCAATAAACTGGTATTTATTGAAGTGAAACTTCTTTAAGCGCATGAGGGTAAAATTTGTACGGATGAAACGCATGAACGTCACGAAGATGTGCAGCGGGTTTATGCTAATTCGTTTGAAGGTTAAGTGGTTTAAATATTTACAAATTTTTGAATCTTTCAATTTCTAATATTGACAAAAAACAAGTAGCATTTTTATTTACATTTCATAAAATTATTTATATTTTTTTCGACACATTTTATTTTTTACTGTCAATTAAATTCATTAAATTCCTAACACATCTTCCTTTTTCCCCTTCCTTTAAGTCTCTGAAAATATAAGTTTTAGATTTGTTTTAGACTTTTATTTTAATTTTTTTGATTATATGTCAAGGCATCAAGCAAGAACGGTTGCACCAATTTCTTCTTTATCATGTTCTTTTATTGTCAGGAGAATATTGTTATGAAAGGAAACTATTAAGAAAAATGCTTAAAACGTAACTTGCAATGTAACTCTACTCGATAATATATTTATATTATCTATCTACAGTTATTGTATAATACTAGGCTTCGTAGCAGCATTGTTTAATCATCTGAAATTTCGCATTGTGTTATTAAATTTAGGATTAAAAGTAACCAATCTAAACACCAACTAATGTTAATATGAGTACCTTTATATATAACTTTATTCCCTTCACTATTGCACAATTTAGCACTATTTCTCTTAAAACAACCACACCAAAAGTAACATTGTTTCACTTTTAAAGTTATCTCGTATTGCATAATGTTTCGTAATATTGCACAATGTTTTTTTGTCATTTTATGTGTTGCCATTATATTGCACAATAAATGCCATTATTTTATAACTATTAATGTTGCCACTTAAAAATTTATATTATAACAGATGTCATAAAAATGGAACAAGTGGAAGATGTGAAAGAATGCGTATACTTGGAATCTAAAATTACGATAGATGGAACATTTGAAATTGATATTGATGTTTCAAAAGGAAAATGGTGTCTCAAACTGGCTGTACATGGAAGAATGTTAGTGCCAACACTTATCTATGATAGTGTAAGTTGGGTTTGGCAGAAAAAGCATAAAAGTAAAATAACCGCGGTAGATATGAGAGCGTTGAGAAGTATGAGTGGATTGAAATTGAGTGACAAAGTAAGAGAATAATGTGATAAGAGAATGTTGTGGTATAAAAGAAGATGTGGTGACTAAAATTGAGAAAGGTATGCTTAGATGGTTTGGGCATGTAGAGAAAAAGAATGAAAGGAGACTGGCAAAAAGGATTGATGAGTCAAGAGTGAATGGGGAAGTGGTAGGGGAAGACCAAGGCGAAAGTTGACTGGAACTAGACCAAATCGAGGACAATTTAAACAAGGACCAGGTCAAGAGTAATTTAAACCGACGAACTTGTATAAAAGGTTTAATGAGAATGAAAGAAGCGAAGGAGATATGCAAGGATCGTGGCAAATGGAAGGATGTTGTCTCTGCCTACCCCTATGGGAATGAGGCGTGATGCTATGTATGTATAACAAATTTCGCATCCAAATTATTCCAGACGTTTCACAAAGAGAAAAATTAGTTTACAAGTATAACATTAAACGTTGTTTTACTATTGAAAACAGACACTTTATTACTATTAAATATATATTAAAATTGTTTTTCAAAGCAATTAAGAAGCCAATTTCAGGTAACCGACAATATACAGATAATCAACGTTGCCTAGATTAATTGGCCCCGTTATGTCTGACTTGATGTAGTGACAATCGTTGTTATTGATGGTTATTAGTCCGTAATGCTTATTGGAGGGTAATTTGTTATATAAAACGACTCTCAGACTGTAGTTTCTAGTGAATTATGTAATATGCTAAATTTGTATACAATAAATAACCAAGTCGAGTTCAATAACTTATAACTTCAAAATGGGGGACCGGATTTTAATGACGTATTGTTTTATTTTAAAAAAGGTGGGCGTTCGTACAAAGTTCACATGTCAGAAGTGAAACTTCTTTGGCAAACTAATTTTTAAATCTTGCTTATGTCAGCGATTATTGTGATATTTGTGGTTTGCTATTAATTTACTATATTTGTTTATTATGCTGAGGTAATATAATAATTAGAAGTCGTCGTGTTTAATTACACACGACGATTGGTGGATTTATTATTTTTGAGTAGGGCGATTATTTTGAGTGTGGCATTTGGTAAAAGAGGGGTAGCACAGGGGAATGAAGCGATATTCGCCTAGTGACAGTTCTTATTTTGTATCAACGAAAGTATTGTGTTTTAATTGCAATTTAATTGTCATTAAAATATTTAAAGTGTCTAAACTTAATTCACATAAACTACTGAAATCTCAAATGATAAATTGTAAATAAAAATGCCACGTGGTTTTGTCAATATTAGAAATTATTAATTAAATTTTGTTCATGATTTAAAAATTTAGAAATTTTTCTATATTATCTCCAAAACAGTATATTAGATTATTAAATGATGAGTGGCAAATTAAAATGCCACATGTTATTTTTTATATTCAAACTACCTAACTGCACATATTCGTGACGCTAATCACGCGTTTCATCCGTAACAATTTTACCCTCATGCGCCTAAAGAAATTTCATCTCAAATAGAAGCAAAGTATTAACGTCCTACAGCTAATCATAAGCCTCCTCACTCATAGAAGAGAGTGTTTTAGATCATAGACCCACCACGCCACCACCACTTTGTAAAGTTGTTTCATTTTAACGGTGCTGTATCATATGAGCAACACGTTTTTTAGGGGTACACATATTCAGACAAACTTGTTAGTTTTATTCCGATTCACTTTAAATCATAAAATACATAACAATTTTAATAAAAAAGAACCGACTTTAAAACAAACTGTTACCAATATATGCTCTAAAAACTATGAAATACTTGCGTATTCCTTTTCAGAGTTCTTCGTATTTTTATATTTGGACTAGCAGACCCGATAGACTTCGTTCAGTCAAAAAGATTTGAAATGTCTGCCACATTTTTTCGATTTTGATTTCGATTTCACAAATGATTTTCAAAATGAAATTACAGCAGTACTAAATATCTATAGCTCTTACATTTTGTGACTATTCAATGGAATTTGAACTTTGTGCAGCGGTAATAAAGTGCAAAGTGACTCTTTGACGTTAGGAACACGCCTACATTGCTTAGACAACAGTGAGTACTTGTAATTTATTATGAACTTTATCAAATAGCAATAAAAGTCAAATTAACTCCACATTTTAGTTAGAAAACCCTTGTATGGGAAACAGAAAAGGGCTGTTTTTAGAGTTTTCCCCTGCGATTATTCGAACTTTTCTCGCCGTAAAATCCATTTGGACTTCAACTAACATGGAATTAGCGAAATTTGTCCAGGCGATGTTAAGTTATGCGCTTACCAACACATTTTGCGATTCATTTTTATATTATAGATTATATGTTATGGTTTAGTTTCAAATTAAGTATTCATTTTTAATTTTCACTTAATTATGTAGGTTAGGCGTATTATGTTGTAAAATTGGAAAGACACTGACCCCCTAAATCACGGGCTTACGTAGTTTGGAGGTCCAGGGTATTTTCATTATGTATCTTTCATTTAATGCCCAAATAAAGTAATTAGTATTAGTTATAAAACTGCTTTTATATTCATTAAACATATAGAATCTATAAGTTTAATTTCGGAGGATAATCAATTGAAATATAGGTATTTCAATGTACTTGGTTTACATTAAGCAAGCTCGTAGCTGCATTAGCTACTAATAGGCCTATTCTAACACAAGTAGGCAAATTACTGAGTAAATTGGAGATAATACGGTTTAATGTGAACCAATCTTGAACTACTACAACAAACAAAGTCTTTGGAGACCGCTTCTGAAAACGAAGACAGACGATAGTGCTAATGACACCTTCGGTGATGAAACAGAGAAGTTTAAAACAACAAATATTTTTAAAACGTTTTATAACATTATTTACGCTCCATCATATTAGTAAAGCTAAATGAAACTAAAGTTTCATAAAAAAATACATGACTAAAACTTGTTTTACTATCGTCGATATACGTTTGTTTTATTTTTTTATGTTAGAGCAATTTAGTCAAGTCCTTTTATCGTGAAATCCCTAAAGGTAGTTCGCACTTGACTGTTAAAATTCCTAATAAAGAAAACAAACACAAAGGCTTCTCGAAAATAAGAGTGGAAAATTAATAAAATGCTTCACACAATAAACATTCTACGTTTAAAGATGTTTACAATTTTTCAAAGGGAAGTCCTTTGTGTTCGCGATTAAACGAATATAAAACCATTTTTTTATTTATTGTAAAGGCAAGAATAATAACATGAAAATATATTAAACAAGTAGCTGTGTCTTCCTACTCTGTTACGATTAAACATAATTTTTCAAATGAAACTTCTTATGGAACGGAAGGTAAAATTTTTGTTACGCTTTACGCGAGGTACGCTATGTGTGTAAGTTTCTGCTGGGTCTTTCCTTTACTCAGATATTATACCTTACGCGAGATATTTATGTGTATATAAATGTCTGTTAAGTATTTACTAAGACATGCTTTACGCGTGGTACTTAAGTGTGTGTGTAAATGTCTGTTGGGTATTTACTTTACTCATATATGTATGTATAGGTTTCTGTTGAGTATTTACTAAGACATGCTTCAGGCGAGGTACTTACGTGTGTGTATAAGCATCTGTTGGGTATTTATTTTACTCATATATGTATGTATAGGTTTCTGTTGAGTATTTACTAAGACATGCTTTAGGCGAGGTACTTACGTGTGTATAAGTGTCTGTTGGGTATTTACTTTACTCATATATGTATTTATAAGTGTCTTTTGCGTCTTTACTTAGATATATCCGTACGCGGAGTATTTATGTGTATATAAGTGTCTGTTAAGTATTTACGAAGCCACACTTTATGCGAGGTACTTTTGTATACATATATAATTGTCTGTTGGGTCTTTATTCAGACACAATTTACGCGAGGTACTTATATATATATACGATATGAGTGTCTGGTGGGTCTTTACTCAGACAAAATATTGGTTTTTAGTCTAGTCAGACACACTTTTATAAAATAAAATTACGACAAAATAGTCTAAGGGTAACCCTTTTTGATCATGATCACCTGGGTTCAAGTTCCAGGTCGAGGCAATTTATAAATCGATGTGATTTTCGTTTTCAGCTAACCAAGCTTCAGAGAAAATCTTTATTTCGATATCAATGACTAACATAATTACTCCTCACTCCAGGAACTTGTTCAGACATTTAAAAACTTCATAAACTTGTTATAATGATACGAGATTACAACTAGATGGGGCCGTTCAGCTGGAGATAAGCACGGGGGTAACAATGTAAAACGACATCGACCTCAAGTTGCCAGCTCGCGTTCACAAAGCGCACTTTGTAATAATGTCATTACTAACTTTAGCCTTAGGACTCGGTATAAATCATGGACTGAAGGCTTCATTCCCACAAATAACAGTCATCGTCTCAACCAATAGACTCTACTCTGGACTCTAATTAAAAACTCTACTCGGCAGTGTGGGACTCGCAGGACACTACCCACTAAAACCCAGCGGAACCCTCTACATCTAATGGGGGGCCAGAAGTTCGCCTATGCATTCGACCAGGTGGCTCCCAAGATGCTTCCTACAGATGGTTCAAGTAGGTTGGAACAGGTGGGCGTCCATGCGCCCATCGCTCCTAACCCTCCTCCGGCGGAGAGGGACATGAGCTACTGCCTCCCTCGCCTTTGAGCTTGCCTCCTTCTGTAAAATTACAGACTCACAAAACGAGGCGAAAACCCTCCATGCCGTTTCGCTACCGACCATAGCGGCGACTATGGTCGGTAGTGTGAGGTCGTCTCCGACTAGCGGCGATAGAAGGTGTAGGGTCCCCAGGTTGGGCACTCTTCCACAGTGTGCTTCACCGAATCAATTGGAGCTCCACACTCAAAGCAACCTGGCGAATCCTCCCTTCCAACAATTTGATGCAGGTATTTGCCGAAGCACCCGTGCCCGGCAAGCACCTGCACCAATCTAAAGGATAATGATCCGTGCTTCCTGTTGACCCAACGATCCAGTTGCGGCCAGATTACTGTAAATGCCCGCTAGTGGAGACTCGAGGTCTTCCCTCCACCGGCTGATCAGGACCCTGTCGGAAAGTTCTTTGATCCTTTGTCTATCTACGACATTAGGCAACTCGCCTCGCTGCGACAACATTCACTTGCCCAATCTCTTAAATTTATAAGTTATATAGATGATTATCGAAAGCATCTTTCACATTGGTTAATTGTGAAGGCAGTTCATTAATAATCGTTCTCTGTTCATTGATTCTTTTGTTAGAAATACAGCCACTATGCAAGACAATTAGTACTCGTGCAGTCAGATGACTGGACCTCTTTGAAATCACTTTTGGAATGGAGTTTCCACGGGATGGAGGTCGTGGGTTTGACCAACAGGAGCTATTTAAGTCTAGATTAGTTAGAGCCAAACAAAAGATTTGCGCACCGGTACGTAAGATGTAAATTAACTCTTACCATTTTAGAGCGCTTGTTATATAATACTCATACCCATACATATAAAATACCTAGCTTAGTAACCTTCAGAATTGTCATTCCATTTTCTCACTAGTATTCACTCATTAAATTGTAAACATCAATTAGTAGATAAGGTACATTACAATAAATAAGCAAGTTAAGTTAACAACCCTCTCACACCCTCCACGTCTCCATCCCTACCACATCGTCCTATATAAATACTCCCTCATTCCNCGGAACCCTCTACATCTAATGGGTGGGGGGCCAGAAGGTCGCCTACGCATTCGACTCAGATGGCTCCCCAGATGGTTCAAGTAGGCTGGAACAGGTGGGCGTCCATACGCCCATCGCTCCTAACCCTCCTCCGGCGGAGAGGGACATGAGCTACTTCCTCCCTCGCCTTTGAGCTTGCCTCCTTCTGTAAAATTACAGACTCACAAAACGAGGCGAAACCCCTCCATGCCGTTTCGCTGACCATAACGGTGACTATGGTCGGTAATGTGAGGTCGTCTCCGACTAGCGGCGATAGAAGGTGGCGCTGGGGTCCCCAAGCTGGGCACTCTTGCACAGTGTGCTTCACCGAATCAATTGGAGCTCCACACTCAAGCAACTTGGCGAATCCTCCCTTCCAACAATTTGATGCAGGTATTTGCAGAAGCACCCGTGCCCGGTAAGCACCTGCGCCAATCTAAAGGATAATGATCCATGCTTCCTGTTGAGCCAACGATCCAGTTGCGGCCAGATTGCTGCCACCGTGTAAATGCCCGCTAATGGAGACTCGAGGTCTTCCCTCCACCGGCTGATCAGGATCCTGTCGGAAAGTTTTTGATCCTTTGTCTAACTACGACATTAGGCAACTCGCCTCGCTGCGACAACATTCACTTGCCCATTCTCTTAAATTTATAAGTTATATAGATGATTATCGAAAGCATCTTTCACATTGGTTTATTGTGAAGGCAGTTCATTAATAATCGTTCTCTGTTCACTAATTCTTTTGTTAGAAATACAGCCTCTATACGAGACAATTAGTGCTCGAGCAGTCAGATGATTGGCCCTCTTTGAAAACACTTTTTGAATGGAGTTTCCATAGGACAGAGGTCGTGGGTTTAACCAACAGGAGCTATTTAAGTCATTCTGATATACCTGAGTCTAGATTAGTTAGAGCCAAACAAAAGATTTGCGCACCGGTACGTAGGATGTAAATTAACTCTTATCATTTTAGAGCGCTTGTTATATATTACTCATACCCATACATATAAAATACCTAGCTCAGTAACCTTCAGTATTGTCATTCCATTTTCTCACTAGTATTCACTCATTATCATTGTAAACATCAATTAGTAGATAAGGTACATTACAATAAATAAGCAAGTTAAGTTAACAACCCTCTCACACCTTCCACGTCTCCATCCCTACCACATCGTCCTATATAAATACAGGGAGTATTTATAATTTCCCAAATACACA
Organism: Elymnias hypermnestra; assembly: GCA_015832385.1. NCBI lineage: Eukaryota > Metazoa > Arthropoda > Insecta > Lepidoptera > Nymphalidae > Elymnias > Elymnias hypermnestra. The sequence goes on along the minus strand of JACTOM010000094.1, from coordinate 2,647,982 downwards.
GACATTCTATATCCAACACTCTTAGTTCTAATATTGTTACTGTGTTTCTTTTAAATCATAATTAAGTTATTGTTTAGTTTTATTTTAAATTATAAAGTAAAGTCAATAAATAGTTCTTAACAAAAAGGACAAGTTTGTTTAACTGCCACATAACACGCTTTCCATCTTAAACTATATCATCACTTACCATTAGGTGAAATCTTATTCAAGCGTTAAGCTAATTCTATATAGAAATTCATATATAAAATACTTAACATGTCATATTACGTTATGTTAATACACACATAATTACATGGTATAAAATGAAGTCGCTTTCGCTGTTTCTGCGGTTACATTTTATAAACAGATCAACAGATTTTAATTCAGTTTACAGCAAAATATAGAGTGATTCAAGAGGATGGTTTATATGTATAAAACCTGCTTGTTATACTAGAGAAAACCTGAGAAAATGTCGTAACAAACATAAATCGCAAACGAAATCTTACGAAACAGATCAAATTAATATCGAAAATTGATAAATAAGTCCGTGATGATATATTTATCTCTAAATAATAACCTACAATAACCATTTCTATCTTTTATATATTACAGTAAAATGTATTATTAACAAGCTATTTTATACAATACAGTATCATCCCTTATAAAATTAAATAAATTACATACGTGGTATATTACATAAAGATTAAAACTAACCTGAAAAGAATTGAATTAAAATGGATATCTTGGATGTCGGTAAGCAAGTAATACGTATATCTAATCTCGCTTAGTCTCCATTTTGTTTTGAATTATTTGTGGAAGTCTAAGGAAAGTTCAAAAGGTGAGTAAATATCAAAAAAATCCTTGGAATATAGACAAAACAACAATTTCTCTTTCCTTAGAACCTAATCCTGCCTGTTAATCATTTGATGTTCGTCCCGTCGCTTAAAAATCAGTTAAATGAAGAAGTCATTCAGATATCAAATTCAATTTTAAATTCATTTAGTTAATTCTCATTTAATGACATCGTATATATATTAATCAGATCTTATTTTCATATATGTTTATGATATATATATGACGGAGTGCAATAGTCTGTGGAATGCTGGCGCCATCTATTTATCGGCGTAGGGCAGAGTTAATAGTGAAAATCCGGCGTGATTCTCGGTAGTTCTCGAGTGACGGTCCGCCAAAGCGGTCGATTATTGAAACTGTCGCGTTCCTAGGTATTATTGTGAATGTTTTTGTGTATATTATTATCGGGAACATTAAGTGATTGAACATTATAATCTGAGTTAATTAATAAAGTGTTTGATTGCACCAACCAAAAGCCCACAGTATGGAGATGGAATTATGGATGCCACTAATAACGATGGCGGAAAATACTACGCCTCTATGCTTTATGCTCCTTCTCTCTTATTCTCAGATATATATTTTAAGAAATATTTATGTATGAATGTATGTAGTGTATTTATTATACTACCCTACCTACCTTTATACTCTTAACTAAGTCTCCTTCATTAAGGTTGTCTGGAAGAAAACGCTTTAAAGCGATAAGACCGCCTTTGGTCCTTCACAAATTTACACAGTTTAAGTCTCCTTTCTAATGTGTAAATATTTTGTGTGGTGTACATTAAGATTAAAATAAAATAAATTAATTTAAAAGTGACGAGAGAGAGAGTATTAGAGAGTTTAAGAGAGTATTTTTTCATTTTTCTTTCCGTTTTGAACGTCAATGTCACGTTTGATGTTCATCCCAACGTTCAGAAATGCAATTTAATTTAATAAAATACTTAGCTTTTTCTCATTTGTTTTTGACACTTGACATTGACAACCAAACATTTCTCATCGCAACTATAATATTTTTCGAACTTTAGCAGGAATCTGGGCGTAATCTTTTTCACGTAATTTGAAATATTTTGCAATTATCATTCACTCTTGGCGTCTAGACAAGATACTTTCGAAAATTTTTAACGCTTAATAAATAGAAATTTTAACAAAAAAGAACCGCCTTCAACACAAACTTACAAATACATTAACATGCTCTAAAAAGTAAGAAATAATTGCGTATTCTTTTATAGCGTTCTTCGTATTGTTATATTTGGAGTCGGTGTCAGCCAAGGAAGATGTTCCCCGGGTGTACACTTGGCAGCTCTCGCGTCTCTCCCACCTATAACTATACATGTAGGTACCTTGGCTGACACCGACTCCAAATATAACAATACGAAGAACGCTATAAAAGAATACACAATTATTTCTTACTTTTTAGAGCATGTTAATGTATTTGTAAGCTTGTTTTGAAGGCGGTTCTTTTTTTGTTAAAATTTATATTTATTTTTTGATTTTTAGTGATCGCCACACCCAGGATCGAACCCGTAACCCTTATACCACTGCTTCACACATAAGTCACCTTTCAAATATTGCAATGCAGCAACAAACGTAAGGTCATTGGCATTTGATTACAGACAGTTATAGACTTTGCCAAAAATCACACTCGTACTGTAAGCCGTTGAGGAGTTCCATTAATCTTCATATTTAACTACGACTAGCACTTGACCATACCGAAGTTACGGTAGGCGACTCAAATATCTGAATAGCTTATAGAAGATACTGCCGAGTTCCGTCACTTTATCATGGATTCCATCATCAGAACCTTACCAAACTATCACAAAACAACCCTTGAAGTGTATCCTTTCTAATAAAAAAATATTCATCGAAATCGGTTGGCGTAATCTTGAGTTATTCGTCCATTTGTCGTGGACATGCTCACGCAAATTTAAGACTTATCCGGTTTTGTCATGGATGCCATCATCAGAACTGGTTTTAAAAACAATGGGATCTTATCACGAGCACCACCTTTTATTTAAAAAAAATCATCAAGATCGGTCCACCTCCTCCTTTTTTTGAAGTCGGTTAAAAAATGTATGAGAATGACGTTTCTTTTCGAAACTAATCGAAAAATTAAACGTCATTCCCATACATTTTTTAAGCGTTAGCAATCTTCGAAAGTAACTTGTCTACGGGCCCTTATATTTATTGGATCTGAGATGGTACGAAGTTTGCCGGGTCAGATAGTTTTATATAGGTACAATCACTATCCATCTATCGATCTATCAACGTATCGTAAATCGCAGCGTATCAATATACATGGAGAATTTAGAATCTATTTCACACACATTGCCCGTCGATGTTAGCGGCTTCCGTTTCGGTTCAGGTCTCGGCAATCTAGCGTCATCCGGCAGATCCGCACCCTATCAAATTATTATTACATCGTTAGCAACCGGGATGGCTTCTACATCAAATATGGGGATTAGCGGGACTTTACTGAGCCCACGTTTATATTTCCATCGTACTTATTGAAATGAAAATTTGAGAAACGATACTATAACTGTAAAACTACGTACGGCCTCGCGCAGTGGTGCGTGTACTCGCTTTGCTAAAACAGAGTTGCTGTATTAGATCTCCGCTAGACCTTTGTATTATCTAATTTTTACTTTCCCCGGAAGAAGAAGGAATTCTTCCAATTCCAGATGTGGGATTCGCTGAGCTCTGCAGTTTACTGAGGGGAATAGTGGAACTATTACCAGCTAGCATCCTTCGACGGAGAGGGAAGGCATCAGCCGCATCCTCCCTTTGCCTCCCATTTGCCTCCTTTAGCAAGACGACTGTCTCGCAAAAGAAGGCAACCACCCTCCATCCAAACTCACTGGTGAGCATCTAGAGTAAGATATGCTCCTGGGGCGCTCACGCCGGACACTCTGCCAACTTATGGTGCACCGTATCTACAGTGGTACCACACTCATGACAGACGGGCGTTTCCTCACGACCTATCTCGCCTATCTCGTGCAGATACTTGCCTAAGCACCTGCACCAGACGGTAGAGGAAGGACCCGACATTTTGGCTCCACTTTTCGTTAGACCTCCGGTAGACCGTTGTATTATCTAAATTGTTTTGTTTACCCTACCAGCAAAGACTTACCGCTAAGCAAGAGATTTACGCCCTGCTGTGAAGAAATCACAAGTAGTAAATTGCTTCTTATTCAATCAGGTACTATCACAGTCAAGTACCAACTCGTGTTATTGTACTTCTTTATTGTCTTATCCCACTATATATGGAGTCGGCCCTAGAGCTCCTGTCTTCTGTTATCGCTATATTTCCAAATTGTCGAATTCCAGTTGTTCCAGTTTCAAATCTTTGGACACTGTTATCCACCACGCGGCAAGGGAGCTTCCTTATTTCTTTTGCGGAATAGCCAAAGTATTTTGGCTGCGTCGTCATCCCAGCGTACATATATTTCCATTTTGCAGCAATTTAATAAGATCTGGACTTCTTCGAGCAAGTTGTCTCAGTTTTACATTACGTGTGAACAAAACTGTACTTCTTCCAGTAAGAGTGCCTTAATTCCAAGTTGCCTTCTTTTGTGAAACCGTCATCTCGCTAACGGAGACAAATGTGAGGGAAAAGGAGAATGCGGATACCAACTTTTTACGCCGAATGGAGGCTGGGTGGCTCGGTGCAGGTATACCCTCCACTATGACCATAAGTTGGACCCACTGGTGATCTCATCCAAGGATGAGGATCGAATCGTTAGGTTTTAGTGGGTATTCTGTTACTTTGGCGAATTCCATTCTCTCGATTGGAAGACTTTCGGCTTCCTCCGGAGTTGTTAAAGGCATTTACTCAGCGAAATAAAAGTTGCCAGTCTGATTTATGACTATATATGCGCTGACCTGTTAGCAAAAAAATAACTGCTTTTTCTCGTCTTCCCCTTTATCCTTGCCCTATATCATATAACCGTATAAACAAAACTGAACATTTATCCCTGGATAAATGTTGGTTGTAAAAATATTTTACTTAATATGCACCCCTCAGTTATAAATCACTGTAAAAGTATTTTAACTTCACTTACAGAATAATCTTATTTTTATTGCTGACACCCAATATGTTTTAGAGACAGATAATACAATATTTAAGTGAACTATTTTATTTTATTTTATATGATATTGTTTTAAATTTCATTTTATGCTTCACATTAGGCCATGATACTGATTACCTCTATATATATAAATAAGAAAATAACACAAGGTTTTTATATGTGTGTATTTTTATGCGAGTGTCGGTACCTTAATATAGAAAACTTTTTAACTGTATGAGATTTTATATATTTTTCCAAGATAACATTGATTTAATACTTACATAATGAACATTAAAAAAATAAGTCGTCGTCGCTCATCGCTTCAACCGATGGTCGTCCACTGCTGGACATAGGTCTCACGTAATGACGTCCACAAGGCCCGATCTTGCGCCGCCTGGCTCCAGCGGCTACCGGCGACCCTCTTTATGTCGTCGGTCCACCTTGTGGGGGGTCTCCCTACACTGCGCCGTCCGGTGCGGGGTCGCCACTCCAGCACCTTTGGCCCCCAACGTCCATCGGTCCTTCGGACTATGTGCCCCGCCCATTGCCACTTCAGGTTCGCGATTCGCAGGACTATGTCGGTGACTCTGGTTCTACTACGGATCTCTTCATTTCTGATTCGATCACGTAGAGAAACTCCGAGCATAGCCCTCTCCATCGCACGCTGAGTGACTCTGAGCTTCCGCATGAGGCCCATAGTCAGCGACCATGTCTCAGAACCGTAGGTCATCACTGGCAACACGCACTGTTCGAAGACTTTGGTCTTCAGGCACTGAGGGTTATCAGACGAAAATATCTGGCGTAACTTCCCGAACGCAGCCCAACCGAGTTGGATTCGGCGGTTGACCTCCTTCTCGAAATTGGATCTACCAAGCTGGACTATATGTCCCAGGTATGTGTACTCGTCAACAATTTCGAGAGCTGAGTTCTCAACGATGACTGGGTGAGGCGGTACATGGATATTAGACATAATTTTCGTCTTATCCATGTTCATTTTCAGGCCCACCTGTTGAGAAACTCTGCTGAGGTCATCCAGCATTGTATTGAGATCTCGAGAGTCTCTGCCATAATGAGTACGTCATCGGCAAACCGTAGATGAGTGATGTACTCGCCGTTGATGTTAATGCCCAGTCCGTTCCACACCAAAATGCTTAAAAAGGTCTTCCAGCGCCGCAGTGAAGAGCTTCAGGGAGACAACACCTCCCTGTCGCACTCCACGCTGCAGTTGGATAGACGCTGTGCTTGGTCCTGTATACGGACTGACATGGTGGCGTTTTCGTACAAGCACTTCAACACGTGTATGTACCGGTAGTCAATTCGGCATCTCTGTAAAGATCTCAACACGGCCCATGTTTCCACCGAATCGAAGGCTTTCTCATAGTCCACGAACACTAAGCAAAGTGGCCGATTATACTCTTCGGTCTTCTGTATAATCTGCCACAGCGTAAAGATGTTGTTTATAGTACTAAAGCCTTTTCGGCTTGTTCGGGAGGCTGGAAGTCATCAAATCTGCGAACGAGACGATTCGTAAAATAAGAAAATAATACACAATGATTAAGTCCAAAAATATTGTACTTACTGATTACTTTGCCTCTGAATTAGCCTGGCTTATACTACCATTAAAATCAGGGTTTTAAATAAAATGTCAGTTTCACTATCAATGTATATGAAAACTATTAACTAATTTAGTAACTTCTCCAAAACATTCAAGCGGTAAAATATACGTAATTCTAATGTACTGATAATGTTAGAGAAAGGTCTGAATGATTGAAGTTATCACGATCACTTGACCTGAGAAAGAAACACAACAAACTCAGTCATTTGTCACCTTTTTTATCGTAATCATTACAATAGGCATTTATTTATTATATTTATAAATACATTATCTTTGTAGTTATAGTACAATTTTTCGATTTGCTTTTATTCAATGCTCTTTAACTTTATTAAGTGACATCTCTAGAATGTCTTCGGGCAATGAATTGTTAATTTTATGTAGCCTGCTAGTATTTACAACAAATTTATTTGTATTTCTTACTAGTTGAGCCGGGAAACTTCGTACCACTTCAGAAATAATAAATAAAAGCTGAATGATAAATGCGAAATCTTTCTATTTTAGTAAAAAAAATGTTATCAAAACTTAACCGGAACAAAACCATTTGGTTAAAAACAAATGCGACTTTTACTCCCCGATTCCCGCCAAAATCCGTCAAATATTTCAGTTCCGATTATAAAATGTTGGTTTCAATGTCAAATGTCAAAAACAAGTGAAAAACTAAACGAAATCTTTTAAATTAAAATTGATTTCTGAACCATAGGACGAAAATGAAACGGGTGACATTGAAAGCCAAAAAGTTTAAAAATAAACTTTACTTTTCTTTTTAATTTGATTTCTGAACGACTTTTAAATTAACATACATACATACACACCTCATTCGCGTAGGGGTAAGCAGAGACCACGTCCTTCCACTTGCCACGATCCTTGCATATCTCCTTCGCTTCTTTCATTCTCATTACACCTTTCATACAAGTTCGCCGGTTTAGAGTACTCTTGACCTGGCCCTTATGTAAAATGTCCTGGATTTGGTCCATGAACGTTCGCCTTGTTCTTCCCCTTCCAACTTTTGCATTCACTCTTGACTCATAAATCCTTTTTGTCAGTCTCCTTTCATTCATTCTCTCTACATGCCCAAACCATCTAAGCACCTTTCTCGATTTTAGTCACTACGTCTTCTTTTATATCACAATGTTCTCTTATTTACTCTGTCACTCAGTTTAACTCCACTCATACTTCTCAACGCTCTCATCTCTATCGCATTTATTTTACTTATGTAATTCTTCTGCNTTCGATCACGTAGAGAAACTCCGAGCATAGCCCTCTCCATCGCACGCTGAGTGACTCTGAGCTTCCGCATGAGGCCCATAGTCAGCGACCATTGCTCAGAACCGTAGGTCTTCGCTGGCAACACGCACTGTTCAAAGACTTTCGTCTTCAAGCACTGAGGGATATCGGACGAAATTATCTGGCGTAGCTCCCCGAACGCTGCCCAACCGAGTTGGATTCGGCGGTTGACCTCCTTCTCGAAATTGGACCTACCCAGCTAGACTATATGTACCAGGTATGTGTACTCGTCAACCATTTCGAGAGCTGAGTTCTCAACGATGACTACGTGAGGCGGTACATGGATATAGATAGATATAATTTTTTCGTCTTATACATGTTTATTTTCAGGCCCAACTGTTGAGAAACTCTGCTGAGGTCATCGAGCATTGTATTGAGATCTTCGAGAGTCTCTGCCATAATGAGTACGTCATCGGCAAACCGAAGATGAGTGATGTACTCGCCGTTAATGTTAATGCCCAGACCGTTCCACACCAAATGCTTAAAAAGGTCTTCCAGCGCCGTAGTGAAGAGCTTCGGGGAGACAACATCTCCCTGTCGCACTCCACGTTGCAGTTGGATAGACGCTGTGCTTTGGTCATGTATACGGACTGATATGGTGGCGTTTTCGTACAAGCACTTAAACACGTGTATGTATCGGTGGTCAATTCGGCATCTCTGTAAAGATCTCAACACGGCCCATGTTTTCACCGAATCGAAGGCTTTCTCATAGTTCACGAATACTAAGCAAAGTGGCCGATTATACTCTTCGGTCTTCTGTATAATCTGCCACAGCGTAAAGATGTTGTCTATAGTACTAAAGCCTTTTCGGCTTGTTCGGGCGGCTGGAAGTCATCAAATCTGCGAACGAGACGATTCGTAAAATTAGAAAATATTACACAATGATTAAGTCCAAAAATATTGTACTTACTGATTTAATTCCCTCTGAATTAGCCTGGCTTATACTATTATTAAAATCAGGCTTTTAAATAAAATGTCAGTTTCACTATAAACGTATATGAAAGCTATTAACTCATTTAATAACTTCTACAAAACATTCAAGCACTAAAATATACGTAACTCCAATGTACTGATGACCTGAGAAGAAACCACAACAAACTCACCTGTCACCTTTTTTATCGTAACCATTACAATGGGAATTTAATTTATTATATTTATAGATAGATTACAGCGATCCCTCAACTCCCACACATTTTTATCGTCCAAATTATCTTTGTAGATATATTAAAATTTTTTAAATTAGCTTTTATTCAATGTTCTTTAACTTTATTAAGTGACATCTCTAGAATGTCTTCGGGCAATGAATTGTTAATTTTATGTAGCCTACTAGTATTTACAACAAATTTATTTGTATTTCTTACTAGTTGAGCCGGGAAACTTCGGACCACTTCAGAAATAATAAATATAAGCTGAATGATAATTGCGAAATGTTTCTATTTTAGTAAAAAATGTTATCAATACTTACCGGAACAAAACCAATTGGTTAAAAACAAACGCAACCTTTACGCCCAGATTCCGGCGAAAAGCCGCCAAATATAATAGTTCCGATTATGAATTGTTGTTGTTGTTGTTGTTGACATTGAAAGCCAAAAAGTTTCAAAATAAACTTAACTTTTCTTTTTAATTTGATTTCTGAACGACTTTTAAATTAACATACATACATAGCATCACGCCTCATTTGCGTAGGGGTAAGCAGAGACCACGTCCTTCCACTTGCTACGATCTTTGCATAACTTCTTCGTTTCTTTCATTCTCATTAAACCTTTCATAAAAGTTCGTCGGTTTAGAGTACTCTTGACCTGGCCCTTATTTAAAATGTCCTGGATTTGGTCCAGGAACGTTCGCCTTGGTCTTCCCCTTCCAACTTTGGCATTCACTCTTGACTCATAAATCCTTTTTGTAAGTCTCCTTTCACTCATTTTCTCTACATGCCCAAACCATCTAAGCATACCTTTCTCGATTTTAGTCACTACGTCTTCTTTTATACCACAACGTTCTCTTATTTACTCTGTCACTCAGTTTAACTTCACTCATACTTCTCAACGCTCTCATCTCTATCGCATTTATTTTACTTATGTTATTCTGCTGCCATACCCAACCTTAACTACCATACATAAGTGTTGGCATCAACACTACTGCATGCACTGCCAATCTGGCCCTTTGAGACACCATCTATTCATAAAGGCGCGCAGAGCACCATTTACCATATTCCCTGCATTCACTCTCAACATCACTTTTACATGTTCCATCTTTTGTAAATTTAGATCCCAAGTATACAAATTCTTTCATCTTTTCCACTTGCTCCCCATCTATCAAAATATTGCCAGTCATCTTTCTCTTTCAAAAAGCATAAATTTCGTTTTGCTTACATTCACTATCATTCCTTTCCCTTTCAAAGCTTCATTCATAATATTTATCATCTCCCGTAGCTCATTAGCGGATGACGCAAGTGTTACTTGATCATCAGCAATCTGTCAATCAGTTATCCATAAAAAGGTTGAACAGCCATGGTGACGCAACACATCCCTGTCGAACACCTCTTTCGACAGGGAACCACTCCGTGTACGCTCCGTTTATTCTGACACAAGCACTAGAACCCTCATAAAGAAACTTCAATGCTTGAATCAGATTACCTCTCACCTCATACGTAGATAACGTTGACCACAGCTCCTTCCTCACCACTCTATCATAGGCCTTTTCTAAATCTACGAAAGCGCAATAAACTTCTTTTTTTTTAATTAAATTGATTTTAAAATGACGGGACACATCAAATGTTTCGCAGACAGGAGTAGTTTTAAAGCCAGATTGCTGTTTTCCAAGCATTTTTTTCATATTTATTCACCTCTTAAACCTTCCATGGACTTCCAAAAATAATTCAAAACCAAAATTATCCAAATTAGTCCTGCAGTTCTCGAGTTTTAGCGATTAACGAACAGTAATTGATTTTCAAATACAAAAATGTTGTATGTTATATGATAGGAAATTGGATTCATATTCAATTTTACACGAATAATAAATCGTTGAGGTAAAGTGACTTATATTTTGATCCTGATTTACCGGTTCCGTACCTTTTTAATACCATAATCAAGCTAAAACATATCACCTATAGAGCCGAAGTCCCACATTGAATTAATTATCCCTTTTAAATTTAAAACGATAGACCCGAAAACTTTATTGGAACTTCATATTAATCATATCCAATTCAGGGATGGGTCCAATTTGCATTTTATCCGAACCATCAACTCATACTGGAATGCCAATGAGCTAACGGGTAATAAATTACAAAGTTTAATATTCATCACGGCATTTCTACAAATAGGCAAATAAGTTAATGTAATTTTTACGACACGCTTTATCCTACAACTGCGTTATTTAAAGGGCAATTTTGTTTTAAATTAAACCAGTCAAATTTAAATTAAATTAGAAATTCGACCACATTTAAATCAGATTAGAAGTTTGAACATTATTAAGGTTTCATTATCAAAGACTATCTATATATATATAAGCAACTTTTTTTTTCTTTGTTATCAATAAACTTGAAAACTACTGGACCGATCGGCATGAGACCATGAACATTCATTCATTTTTTGAATTCCATCAACCCTTTATCTTCTTTTTAAAATTTATGTGGATAGTCATTTATAATATAAAAATTAATCGCAAAATATGTTGTAAGTAGCAGCCCATTAATTAATTAGTCCCACTGCGGGGCACAGGCCTCCTCACTCGCATGAGAGAGGGTTTCTAGAGCATAGACCCACCACGCTGCTCTCCTGCGGATTGGCAGGCATAGTACACAAGTGCACTTTCTATTCCTTCACTCTTATAGTCCGGTGTGACGGGAATCCGACACGACCGGAGAAAGATCAAGCGCAGGACCGACGGCTTAACGTGCTCTCCGAGGCACGGGGGTGGATCGCACCGCCAACCTACCAACTTCGGGTATATTGAGAAAATCTTAATAGAATACTCAATATTGATTTTTAAATTGGTCCGACCTGGGACTCGAACCCAGGACCTCATGTCTGTAGTCGAACACGCTAACCACTAGACAAATGAGGCAGTTTAAACAAATGAGCAAAATGTGTTGGTAAGCACTTAACTCAATAACGCCTGGGTCAATTTTAACAATTCTTTTTTTAATGCTTTTTGAAGTCCAAGGATGGTTTTTACGACGAGAAAAGTTCGAATAATTGCAGGCGAAAACCCTAAAATCAGCCCTTTTCCGTTTCCCACACATACGTTTTCTATTTAAATTAAATAAAGTCAATTTGACCTTTATTGCTATTCAATAAAGTACATAATAAATTACAAGTACTCACTCTCAATTTGCACTTTATTATCGCTGCAGGAAGTTCGAAATCAATTGAATAGTCACAATCCGACCAAATTTAATAGTCACAACAACGTAAGAGCCAAATATATTTAGTTCTGCTGTAATTACATTTCGAAAATCATTCGTAAAACTGAAATCTGCCACATTCCAAATCATTTTGACAGAACGAAGTCTGTCGGGTCTGCTAGTACCTCTATAATCACAAATTTCGCAAAGGCTACACTGTTTTGTGTATTTTTTTAACTGACTTCAAGAAATTTGAGGGGTACCTACGTAGGGGCACACCGACCTTGGCTCCGAATATAATTATAATTGTAACTACGTTATATCATCGTAATAATTTGATAGAATTTCAAGTACAATACTTTTCATTCCATTTTCTTTAGAAAAACTCTAAAAAGGAATACGCAAATATTGTTTACTTTTTAGAGCATATTAATTTGATTGGAGTATTTTGGTTTAAAGGTTCTTTTTTTGGTTAAAATTTTTTCATTTATTTTCAAAGAAAATGTATGAAATTTGAATTTAAAAATTTTTTTTTTTTTTAAACAAACTACGATTCAAAAAACGTATGCTGTCCATTGAGTTTGATATATTTCGAAAATTTTATTAATGATGCAATAAACAATGATTTTTTGCAATGCTTCCATCCTTTACAAATTATGTTAGTGAAGAAAATAAACAACAAAGTTACGTAGAACATCAGAAATTTTAAGTAAACCACCATAGTAACTTTTCTAACGCAACCTCTTTAGTACTTTGGACTATATAAACTTTTTAATGTAACCTCATGGCGTTTGACATAATTGTCAGTAATTGACAAATACGTCAAATACATGGTGGCTTAACGTATTTTTTAATTAAAAAAAAAGAATAGATCTAATTCAAATCAAATAAATAGAAATTATAATGACAGGAACAAAAGATATCGGACCGAGTTCGTTATGGATCAGGCCTCAGAACAGGGCCTGAAGGAACCCTTGTAATTTTAGTAAGTCGTTATTAAATATCATCAGTCGTACATTCGAATTGATGTATCGAAAAACCTATATTTGTAAAGTGTTGTAAAGGCTTAAATTAATAAATAATTTTTGAATTTGATAAACCTCGTAGGCGGCACATAGATAAATCTCTACACATAAAATCATAACTCATATAATTCGTAACATTTATAGGTAATGGTGGGGAAATAAAGTGGAAATTTGATGAGCAGGGTAATGGCGGCGAGGGCGTAACGAAGCGAAACGTCAGACGTTTTGAATTCATCGCAACCTCATGGGATGCGAGAAAAATTGAACGCGGCATATCTTTATTATAAATATCAACTGTCTATATAATTAACAAGCGGCCCATCTCGGCTTCGCACGGGTAGACATAAATAGGTACAGATATTTAAGTTATAAGCAAGATAATTAAAACGACCATGAATCAGTAAATTAGAAAAAAAATTGTATGCTTACCTCAAAGCCTCCCTGTAGGTGTGTTAAAAAAACTCGAAATATTCAGTAACCTAGTTCATAATGGTGCACTCCCTTCTCCCGCACTGCCCCTCTCTCGTCGAGTTAGTTACTCGATNACATGAATAAATAATTTTTGAATTTGATAAACCTCGTAGGCGGCACATAGATAAATCTCTACACATAAAATCATAACTCATATAATTCGTAACATTTATAGGTAATGGTGGGGAAATAAAGTGGAAATTTGATGAGCAGGGTAATGGCGGCGAGGGCGTAACGAAGCGAAACGTCAGACGTTTTGAATTCATCGCAACCTCATAGGATGCGAGAAAAATTGAACGCGGCATATCTTTATTATAAATATCAACTGTGTATATAATAAACTAACGGCCCGTCCCGGCTTCGCACGGGTAGACATAAATAGGTAAGTTATAAGCAAGATAATTAAAACGACCATGAATCACTAAATTAGAAAAAAAATTGTATGCTTATCTCAAAGCCTCCCTGTACATGTGTTAAAAAACCTCGAAATATTCAGTAACCTAGTTGATAATGGTGCACCCCTTTCTCCCGCACTGCTCCTCTCTCGTCGAGTTAGTTACTCGATGCGCTGCGTGGCGGCCGCCGTCGGCTTGTATTTTTATTTTAAATTCATGATATCTTTTGACTGGAACTTCCGATTTCAAAAAGTAATCATCAGGTATTGAGACAGTCTTGAATATTAAATTTTTTATTTTGATAAAAATTTATAAATGGTATGGATAACACGGTCTGATTTTGATCGGGATTTCTATCAATTTGTTAAATGTAAAAAGTAGTTATAGTGACGTAACTACAATAGATAGACATATGGTCTCGCGAAGTTTTTTGTAGATGTTGATATATTCTATAATACTGTCGAACATTATTATATTATATTTTTTATCCTATCATTAATATTCTTCACAGCTTATGCGATGAAAGACATTTTATGGCTAATATTTTTACACCTTCGGTTGATTTTACTAGGAATTTCTAAAGATTTCTATAGTAATCTAGTACTAAATATAGCCTATGTTACTAAGTGATAGTGTAGCTTTCTAATAAAACAAAATTATTAAAATCAGTCCAGTACTTTTTGAGTTTATTCGTTACATACAAAAATCCAAATCTTTCCTCTTTATAATATTAGTGTAGATATCGTAAAATTGTTAGAGAAAACATCATACATAATGTCATAAACATATTACACATCTACTGTCGGCGAATTCACCTACTAAGAAGCAAAAATATTATACACATTTTTACAAAAATTACGCAGACGGAGGAGTATAAAATTTCCCACACTTATACTTTATATAGAGAAGAAATACACAATGATAATATATTTAAAAACTATGCATATAATTACATATTGCATATAATACATTTAATCAATAAAAACCACATTACA
Source organism: Elymnias hypermnestra (assembly GCA_015832385.1). Lineage (NCBI taxonomy): Eukaryota > Metazoa > Arthropoda > Insecta > Lepidoptera > Nymphalidae > Elymnias > Elymnias hypermnestra. The sequence continues at coordinate 2,632,963 of JACTOM010000094.1, read as the reverse complement.
CACACCGTTATTACACACGTATTTGTCAATCGCTGACAATTATGTCAAATGCCATAAGGTTATATTAGAAAAGTAATTATGTTAAGTTTTCTCGAAATTCGTGAAGTTTTGCTCAACTTTGTGAATTCTTTCTTTCGTAAGAAATGTTTATAAAAATCGATTATTGCAACAACTTTTTATGTAAAAAAGCAATTAATAAATCTTTACTAAAGAAAAGCTGTCAAAGCGTAAGCGTGCAAAGGCGGTCTTACTGCTGCAAGCAATTTTTTACAAACAATTTTTGCATGATTAGAAGCTTATTACGTTACAAACATAAAACACACATACAAAAACCACCAATGTTTCCTTTTTATAATATTAGTTTAGATTAGTTTTTTGGTATGTGATATCTGATAGACGTACGTAAAATTATTTATATACCAGATCCATTCGTTCTTACCTCGGTAATCCGCAAGATGACTTTTTCTTTAAGAATCGCAGCGTCCCCGCTATGCCTAAGCGTCCGTGTAATGTAAGCTTTCACTCACTCTTTGTGGATAAATTTCATTAGCGGCACAAATGACCCCTGTTTAAATTTATATACCACAACAGTGAATTGAGCTTAATATTCCAGTCTATTAAACTCAATTGACAAAGGAATCATGAAAAAATTGAAATTTGATTAACATAACAACCATACATATACATTGTAACTATAAGCTAAAAACGATCAATCAGCCGTGCTACGCGATTTAAAAAAAGTAAGTAGAAGCCCATTAGCATCCCATTTTTGAGCACAGACCTCCGCACTTATAGGATTTTTAAAGAATAGAACCACCAAGCTGCTCCACAGCATTTGAAAGCATAGTACACAAGTGTACACTCTCTATTTCTTAACTCTCATAGTCCAATGTGACGACAATCCGACACGACCGGAGAGAGATCAGGCGAAAGACCGACGGCTTAATGTGCTCTTCGAGGCACTAGGGTGGAGCACACCAACAACTACACAACATATGGCAAATACTGAGAATTTCTTAAAAGAAAACTGAATATCACTTTTTGAAGTCCTCATGTCTGTATCCCACCACGATGACCACTAGACCAATGAACCAGCGGCGGGCGTGACCACTGTGGAGGCGATTGGTCTTTACCTAGACCAAAGAATCTCCAGGGGGCACGGGACGCTTTCCTACTGGTTGGTATAGATTCTGACCGGGAGAATGTTCCTGCACAATTACGGCCGAGAGGAGTAGGCCACCTGCCATGGGTGTGGTGCAGCTATCGACTCAGCACACCACACAGTGGCAGACTGCGCAGCCTGGAGACCTCAGCGTCACCTCTTGTTATTGTAGGCGAGTTGCTCTCCGTGAGAGGTGTTGGGCGAGAGTGGCCTTCTTCTACGAGACGGTGGTCTCGCAAAAGGAGGCTCGCGATTGAGAGAGAGACACTGTAGTAGATGCCCCCTCTCACCGCCGAAAGAGGCGGGGTACTAGACGGCGCATGTTTGCGCACCTGATCCGTGAATCCTAAGTCGGAATCATTCCAGATACCAGGAACAAATGCGCAAGCTGATCCTCTGACGTCTCACTCGAGGATAAAGACGGTTCCGCTGGGTTTTAGTAGATATAGCGAGCTTAGCTCTCTCGCCGAGTCTCATACTCCCGATCTATGCGCTGGGGTTAGGTTAGTATTTCATTCTTTGCTTTTTAATTATTTTCGTGACAGCACGGTTTACGTGCTAAGATTGTGCTAGCCACGGGCGAAACCTCCACTCCGGACTTAGATATCTCAGATAATACAATTTTCTAAATTCACCACATAGGGTATCGAGCCCAGGTCCTCTCCGTGCACTGCGCCTTCAAAGTTTTTCGTACATCTATTTTCTAAGTGTGACAGAGTATAATAAAGATCCACCTGACATTTGTACATACTCGCACAGATTTGCGCAACACGTAACTAAAAGAATTGAAAAATATGCGTGTAATTTTCAGAAAACGTTTTAAATTTTATGTAATCTATAAAAAAAATAGAAGGAATGCAAACATTTGCAAAAACCATTACGACAAGAAAGGACGTAGGGCCGAGATGCTTCGATGATCTCGCTGTTCATTTTATTATTTCCGACGCAAAGAGACCTTTATCGTTGAACCTTGATTTTATGTATTTACATACCATTGTTACTCGTATATTTAAGTAGGAACTTTTATTCATCTAAACTTTACTAATAGAGGAATGTCAAATTGGGATGATTGATAAGGTGGTCTACACACACCCCCGAATTTCATCTGGGATGTGCGGGTTTCCTTATGAGATTTTCCTTTACCGAAATGCTCCATGATGGACTGAAATGAAAGAATCTTTTAAGTAAGTACGTTACCATCTTAGACTGTACCACTTTCCATTAGATAAGATCAAAATCAAGCGGTAACTGTTAAAGATTTCAGAAAAAAGATACAGTGTGTAATATAAAAAGTTATTTTTTTTTAATCCAGTGTCTACATTTAGAACTGCTGTCTGATCGCTCAGATCTTATAAACTATCCAAGGGATTTTAATGCAATTTTCAGCAATTTTTAGAGTCATTCAAGACGAAACTTTATATGTATAATACATACAAAAATTTAAGATTTTCAACGTGATGAAACAAACATATTTTGGTGTGCTTAAATCACAAACGCTGGCTAAACCTTATGAGGTAGATCAAATTAATGTTCTACGGAATTATATATCTTAAATAGTTCGATAAAAAAGTATGCGATGGTATATATTTATCTCTGAAAGATAACCTACAGTAACCATTTTTATCTTTTACATATACGAAGAAGTATGTGTTATTTACCGATATGTTTTATGCAATACATTATTATTCTTTTTCCAATTTAATACGCTACATACGTAGTAGTACGTGTCATGTAGATAAAAACTGCTTTTCATTAAAATGGATATCTTAAAGTAACTCGTGCCAGAATTAATCTAAAGTTAGAAGTACCTTATCATAGTAAAGCAGGATCTAAAGGGAGTTTCAGTGTTGCTTCTTCCTTTGCGTCTGTTGAATTGTACAACTAAAGCATTTAAAAAACTCGTCAAGGCATTATATCTGCAGAGTCAAATCGAGGAAGCAGCAATTCTGTATATGTGAACCTTCAGGGCCTCTAGACGAGTTACTTTCGAAGATTGCTAACGCTCAAAAAATGTATGGGAATGACATTTCTAATCGAAAAATTAAACGTCATTCCCATACATTTTTTGAGCGTTAGCAATCTTCGTAACTTGTCTACGGGCGCAGTAGTCTATTTGTTAGATTTTGTTAATGACTGGACACCAGACCACGTTTTATACATTTATTTATTTACCTGAATGTGCCTTATTGTTTAATTAGTCTTAGTTTGTACCTGTAATCTTAAATTTTTGTTTTTCGACTGTTTTTGTTTTTTTTTTATTTAATTTGTGTGTGTCAGTTTTTATTAACAGTGGTGTTGCAGCGTAAATACAAAACTTAGGAGCAAGCTGAAAATCAGCGCTGTGGAGACGCCATTAGCTATATTGTTGTAAATTTCGTATGTTTTATATTTAAAATCTTTTTAACTCTTATTATTAAAGGATAATGGAGATTTAAAGAAGGTGTGGCAATATAGATATCATACTTTAACACCCACAGATAAAGTAAAAAAAAATAATTCGCTCTCAACAAAACAAATAAGTTTTCAAAGAACTCGTTCAAGTATCGATTGTACATAAAGTCGCGAACCATTAGTAATTGAGTACGATTGTAAAACGTCGCCCGGGGAAATCTGTAATCGAGTTTGTCTATTATTCCCTATCCCGGACCGATCCCGGCCAATCCCGCAGGCTAACACTGTCCCGGATTTTTATCTTCGGAAGCTGATGCGTTGTAATTTTAGGCCCGGAGAATTTTACCGATTATGTTTTACTGAGCCAGACAGAATTCGAGGATTTATTGTTATATCCAAAGACTTTCAATAAACTGCTGCTGATTAAATGATATCCGCGGCAATTTCGTATTATTCATTCAAACTTCACAGAAAATACATAAAATGAAAACTTAAACCCAACATACGCACAAGTGTCGCACAAAAGGCTGTCTTTTCCATTTCTTCCAGACAACCTTAAGGAAGGAGACAAACATAAATATGTCGCAGTGCTATAGTATGTGGAACGCTGGCGCCATCTGTCTATCGGCATGGGGCAGTGTCAATAAGTGAAAAACCGACGCACGTCTCTCCAGTTCTTGGGTAACGACCCGCCGGTGCGGTCGACTTTTGAACCTGTCGCGTTCCTATTATTGTTAATGTTTTTATGTAAATTGTTATCAGGTCATTAAGTGATTGCATATTATAATCTGAGTTAATTAGTAAAGTATTTGATTGCACCAACATTACCCACGACCGCCTACAGTATAGAAATTGATTGATATGATTATGGATGCCATTAATGACGATGTCTGTGGAGAACCTTTCGCCCGTATGCTTTATGCTTTCCTTCTCTCTTATTCTCCGACAAATATATTGGAACAGAATATATATACATACAGATACATATTGGTCTTAATATTTCACTTTTTGTATAAAATTTCATATCAAATCAATTTTATTTCTTTTCTCAGACAATTGGCTCTTAAATAACTAAGCTCCTGGACTAAATTTAACTGTGTTTCAGGAACCAGTACCCACTCCAACTGGTGACGCCACTTTTGGTGGTAGAATGGTTTTTATATTTTCATGGTACCGCGTAAGATGATGTATCTTTTGCCAAAATACTCTACCTTTTCCCTCGCGTGCATTTACTCGTATACGCTTTCGTCGCGACAAGGTGTGTTTCGCCTACCGCTGATATCTCCGCTATAAATCCGTTCGTATCTTCGTCTCGAAAATACGAACCGCAAAAACTATCGAAGAAGTGAACCGCTGGTCGTGTAGTGCAGTGATAGTGCTTTTCGCCGCTACCACGCCCGTGCACAACCCCACTTCGGGAAGGAGTAGAAGAGCCTGACACTCCAGGTAAGTGCACGCGATTCCTTTCTCCCTTCATCACTATCACCCCTTACGCGGCCACCTTGCTAAATTCTCCTTCTTTCTTCTTCTTCCGTATATCTAAGCGCCTATACAGTCCACTCTCTCCATTTCAAATCCCCGCCCCGCTACATGGACGGTGGCACCTTCTGCGCTGCCGCTCCACCAACTATAACTAAAAATAAGAAAATTAAGTAAAATAGTTATAAAATTTACGAAATAATCGGGTAATTACAATGGAAGCATGTTGTTGTATATGATTGTGTGTGTGTGTGTTTGCGTTTGATAGCGTACATAAAATATAATCATTTATTATACATATCAAATAAAAAGGATACGGTTCGTCATTTGACTAAATCTTAAAACTTAGAAACAATGGCCTTCCCATTGGTGAATTTGTAAACATTGCAATTGATTGTGAAATGCATTGTACAACTTCCTTGTTTGTTTGTTTGTATACTTTATTGCACATCAATAAATAACAATTTAACATATTAACTTTCTAATAAATAAATGTACAAAAGGCGGTCTTATCGCTAAACAGCGATTTCTTCCAGACAACCTTTGGGTTTAAAAAGCAGCGAGTATCGAACCTGATGGGCAATGGCATAAACATACATATTAATATTTACATATTAATACACATATAACATGAAAATATAAGAATATATATAGCTTATAAAATAATAAACTTACATATATTTAAAATATATCTAAATTATACATAAAATAATACATAAATCGTCTAAACTTTAGTCTTCAAAAGAAAATGTTCATTTAGCATCTTTTTAAATGCCAGCAATGATTTTGCTTCTTGGATTTTGCGTGGTAGTGCATTCCACAATTTTGCCGCCTGCACAGTAAAGGAATGCTCATAGAATGCGGTTTTATGCTTCCTTCGTGCCTCCTTCAATCTACGTAACATTGGCGATGTGGCGTTTGTTCATTTGTCACTCCTGAAAACTGCTAAAAGAAGAATAGAAGCTAAATATTATGTAAATATAACATATTCTTGACTCTTATTTTGACAGTAACCAAACATTAAAAGAATCTCCAGCAACTAATAAAAAAGGGAAACATTTTAATGTGTTGACAAGGTAGTAAATAGGGTAAAAGCATCTTCACGCCGAACTCCAAAGGAAACCGAGTTTACTTTGAGGTGACGGGTTCACATAAAAGCAGAATGGACTAACGAAGTTGCCTTGCTCATTACGTAAAAGCCTATGAGATGGCTTTTAATATTACGGTAATATATCGTCGTACATTCTTGTGCTATCCTTCTTAAGTCTCCAATATTTACATGAAAGTTGCCTTTATGAAGTTAAAATAACCAATTTTTTTTTAATAATTTAATGGTTAAAACAAAGTCGATATAGGGAAGTGTTATTTATTGTTTAAGTGCCCACAAATCTTTTTTTTTTTGTTTATTGAAGTTATACTTCTTTTGGCGCGTTAGGGAAAAATGATGAGTGTAAATTATTACGATGTGCGCGCACACCGTCACAAAAAACTGACACACATTAGTTTTTTAATGTTTTATAATTATATAATAACTTAATTATTTTATTATATTACTTGTTAGATATATTGTGACCTTCCTGGCGAGCGACACCCCTTGGGAGCTGCGGGCGGAATTCCTTGCAGTCGCATATCAGTGCAGGGTAGCTACAAGGGCTTCCAGAGGTGCTGACTCCTACGATGACCAGATCCGGAGGATCAGGGCTCTCGCCGACAGAGCTCTGATCGAAAAATGGAGGGAAGATCTTGGGTCTCCAACTGCCGGTATAATCACGGCGGAGGCGATCCGACCTCACCTGGATAATTGGCTCACCAGGGGGCACGGATCTCTTTCCTACGGTCTGGTGCAGGTGCTTGCCGGTTATGGTTGCTTTGGCTAGTACTTGCACCAGGTCGTTGGCCGTGAGGAAACGCCCGCCTGTCATGAGTGTGGCGCTCCTGTAGACTCGGCGCACCATACCCTGGCGGAGTGTCCAGCGTGGGCACCCCAGCGGCATATCTTGTTGTCGCTGGTTAGAGGAGATCTTTCACTGGAGAGCATAATTAGGGTAATGCTCGCCAGTGAAGTTGGGTGGAGGGCAGTTGCCTTCTTTTGCGAGACTATCATCTCGCTGAAGGAGGCAAATGAGAGGCTAAGGGAGCAAGAGGCTGGAGCTCTCCCTCGCCGTCGGAGGAGGCTTGGTGGCAGAACTGGCACTTATGCACTTCATGTATTGAGTGCATTGAGGTATTGAGTGGTAGATCCTCATAGTCGGTACCATCCAGGTCACTAGAGTGGATTGCAACTAGGGAAACTCTAGTGATCTCACTCATGGATGGGGAGGGATGCTGGGTTTTAGTGGGTATTCTGTTATCAGTGAGACCCACACTCCCGATGGAATTAGTCTTTCATCGGGTTGCGTAAATGCATTTCCCAGCGACAAAAAAAAACACAAATAACCACTAGTTAAAACTCACAGTTTATAAAATACCGCAAAAAGTTAACGTGACTCACGCACAGTTAGTAACGGTCACTTTGTAAAAGATTTATGTTGCCGAGAAGCGAAATACATAAGACACATTATGACTTAAAAAGAAAGAGATGCTTATATTTCTAATCACACAAGTTGAGACAGAACTAAGTTATCAAGTAGTATTTAACACGGGCACTTGACTTCAAATCGGCCTTGTCAACCGGTAGTTGTCAGGGATATTCGAAGGAGTATAGTATTAATGAGTACAGTAAAGACCCAACAGACACTTATACTTATACATACCTCTCATAAAAAGTAACGAAAGCTTTTCGTGTCATATAAAGTAGATATAGATTTTGTAGTGCGATTATTTCGATATTCGCTAGAAGCACACCTGAAGTTCGCTTACGGGATAGGCGAAGCCTTCGAAGTTCCGGTTAAACAGGTCAAGGGGCTGCAGATGTAAGAAAAATGTAGGTTTTGTTAAGTGAAAAAAGTTGTGTGGAGAGAATTTTCTCTTTCACTTATTTTAATTTTGTGGAAAGTGCTTTCAGCTTCTTTATGAACTAAAGCCAAATTATTTTACATGCATTTGCTTAAGTTAAATCTGAAAAATAATATATAGATAGATAAATCAAGTATCACGTCTTTTTTTTTTTAATTCTCATCATATTTATTACAATTGCGCGATACGTGTGGTTTACAAAAAAAATATTTGCAACATGCTAAATTTCGAAAGTTTAAGCTTCAAATTGCTTATAAAAATACGACCATTTTTAAAAAAGATGCAGCCATTTGAAAAATCGTTAAAATTTTAGATATTTCTTTGATGCTTTCATCTTTTTCACTTCTATATATTATATTTATTTTTTTACTTTATTGTGGACTATTCATCCATACTAAGTAGAGTTACACGCTTTTATTGACGACGATCTATTAACTATTGAAAATTGGTACAAAGTATAAGGGTATGAGGAGATCCGTAGTAGAACCAAAGTCACTGAAATAGCCCTACGAATCACGAACCTGAAGTGGCAATGGGCGGGGCACATAGTCCGACGGACCGATGGACATTGGGGCCCGAAGGTGCTGGAGTGGTGACCCCGCACCGGACGACGCAGTATAGGAAGACCCCCCACAAGGTGGACCGACGATATAAGAAGGGTCGCCGGTAGCCGCTGGAGCCAGGCGGCATCATTTCGTGAGACCTATGTCCAGCAGTGGACGTCCATCGGTTGAAGCGATGACGACGACGACGATAGGGGTATAAAGACAGTTTGAACTAATATTAAAAACATCGTATGATGCTCGTATACTCTAAAAGATCTCCTTTTGTCAATGTCACTCTCACAATGTAATGTGTTAGTGAATGTTTTGTAATGAGTGTTTATCATGTGTCATATTGTGTTGTCCGTAACTTTTAATTTGTTTTGTGCTGGTGGTTAATGACGATAAGGTGTGATCTATTTGTAGATTATGAAAATTTTGTAGATTACGAAAATTGAATGAAAATCACAGAAACCGTAAAATTTCCTAAGTGCCTTCTCCAATTAACGTGACACTGGCGAAATTGTGTGTGCCTTATCACACCTGAAATCCAATTATTAAAAAAAGAAGAAAATAACAAGATTGATCTTCATGTTAGTAATTCAACGCAAATATAATATCGTTTATCTGTACTAACTTTTACAATTTACAGTTATGATCAGCCATTTACTTTTACATATTCAATTGCTTGTTTATTTAATAAATTCGTACTATGTATTCATCCAAACACTTAGGGGAAACGGGGGTAATGTGGGTCACTTAAGCGAAAAATATTAATAATAAAATTTTAATCATAAACGAAAACTTTATTTCAACTGCCTGAAAACATAATTTACTTAATTAACTATCATTAGAAATAATTTTCAGTCCATTTGGCTATCACATTTGGATAAAATAAAAGTTAAAAAAAACAGCTTTGACTCTAATTGCACCAATGTACGGGTATTGGCGGTCATCCCAGAGGGCAATCGGAGTCAAGAAAAGTCTAGCACGTATCGCAGATATAACCTTGCCACAACCAACATGAAGTGAATCTGAACCAAATCTTGTTGTTACTTGTACTAGGCAACGTTTTCCAGCATCTTCTGCGTAATCATCCGCATCGTCCTGGCATAAGCCGTCAGTGCCAACGTCTTATACAAAAATTTCGTTCGTTTCTTGTAGTATTTCGCCCTTTACCTTTTAAGGACCCTTCTTCTGTGTTGTAGTCTTTTCCATGATATTTACCCTTCCATCTGTTCTATTTTCTTTACCCCTATATTTTTTCATCTTCTTACTTTCACTTGATTAGCAGTAGAACCTTATTACATATTTGCCTATTTCTTCATCAAGTTTGCTAGCACGGCTTCTGTCTCAAGACTAAAGATAATGAAGCGTTCTAAATAAGATATTTTCTGGGATAGAACCTTTGTTAAATTTTAACCTTTGAAAATGGGATTCCCATAAGCTTTTCAGCATTTCTTATAGTAGGACCCACATCAATAAGCTTTTTCCAGGCTATCAAAAGACAGTTGTCCTAAATCGTACTTTATCTAAATCCTGCATCTCAAAATATATAAAAATGACGTTTTTCATTGCATGCATAACATTCAAAGTCACCTGACTATCATTTCCCGCAATCACCCTAACAAGAAAAATAGTAAATTTAAAAAAATCTTTACAACACTGATATAATATGAAGTGCACATCACATTTTCAAAAGTTAAACCACGTCTGTATAAAAGTTTCAATGGCAAGATATTGGGCATTTACCTTCTAATTTGTGTTGACGTAAAGCACAAAACCAAAAAACCGACGTAACTTAGTGACGCGGGCGCTGACTCGCGCGATCTGTTCCAGGTGGTGCTGGGGGGTCGGCGTCGTGATGGGAATGCGATTTACACATCGCTCACTAGTGCTGTTTCGTGGATATGAAGGTGACTCCCATTGCCCACTGACTCTGATACCCCAGTCTCCCCTACGTGTAAAGAATGACACATGATATTAATACAATTTTTACATTTAAATATTGTATTAATTCATCAATCCAAAATGGTTGAAAGATATATTTTTCTGTAATATTTAAGATGTTCGTGTTAGCGTTTGAATTGACTTTAATTTTCTTTAATATTAATATAATGGCAATAAAAATATTTAATAACTTTCCTCGTCATTTGAGAGAATTGCCACTGAAATATTTCAAACCAAAAATTAAAAATTGTTTGGTGGACGAATGTTACTATAACATGAGTGAGTTTTTTGACAGGGGATAGCGAAACATTCTGATTTCCTCGTTTTTTTGTTTTTTTCTAATATTTGTTTTGTATTTTGCGTTTAGATAATTTTATTAATGTAAATCGAAATTATTTTATTTTATGATCTTTTATAATTTTTTTTTAATGGTTACTACAAGAGTCATAGGCAGTATAGATAAATTTCGACATTGTTTCATTTAGAAAATTTTATATTCTAATTTGCAACACCCTCACAGGGTTTCACTTGTAATTAATGTTACTTGTTGAATGCAATAAATAAATAAATAAAAAAAGCTTCATATTACTCGCAAGCGGATCTTGTATCTATAAGGATTCACTTCTATCCGAGAGAACTAAGCACTAAGAACACAGATTGAGTTTCTTTCTCTCAAGTCTTCCAATAACGATATTAAGCTACCCTTTGAAGATAGCTGACCTACTTAGGATTTAGTGCCGACTATAGAAAAGAAACCATAATTAACTTTTAAAATGAAAATGGCTTTTAATATTTGACATATATAACACATACCTACAGAAATATATAACCTAAATGGAAACTTTCACTCGTCACGAGAACCCCAAAACTTTTCACCTTTCGTTATGTTGACGCTTACTAAGAACAATTTCCCTATATTCCCAAGGTATCAGAAGAACGAAGTGCGTAGACACGATAGAGAGCAATTTATAATATATCAATATATATTATTAAAATCACAGTCAAAGAAAGAGCTTTTTATAAAACGATTAATTTTAAATATATGTCGGAGTGCAAGAGTCTGTGGATCGCTGGCGCCATCTTTGTATCATCGTGGGGGCAGAGTCAATAAGTGGCAGTCTGGCCAGTCTCTCGGCAGTTTTCAGGCGGCGGTCGGCCCGAGTGGTCGACTATTGAAACTGTCGCGTTCCTAGCTATTATTGTTAATGAGTTTGTGTAAATTCATATCGGGAACATTAAGTGATTGAACATTATAATCCGAGTTAATTAATAAAGTGTTTAATTGCACCAGCATTACCCACGAACGCCCACAAAATAAGAAATTAAATAATGGATCCAATTAATGACGATGTCGGCGGAAAACCCTACGCCCCTGTGCTTTATGCTTCTCCGTTCTCTCTTATTCTCCGATATATATATATTATCTGGTGCAGTTTCCTCATTAATCTTGGAAAGTGTTAGCTGTATCAACCACAAGGTATAATTATGTTTTTTCATATAATCAATAACATATAATACATTTTAATTTCAAGGAACATTTAGGCAGTACAAAAAGCGAGTTTGTTTTTGTATCACTTACAATGATTTCAACATATGTTGAATAAAAATATATTTAGCCATTGAAAAATATATCCCGTTCAATGCTACCCTGAAAACAAATGCTATATATACCATATAATCTCTCCCTTCAATGTGTGTATGTGCGTGCATGCGTGCGACGTGAGTTTGTTTGTGTAGGATCATATATTTATTAAGTATATTATTTTCTTCACCACCTACCCCCTCGTTAATCTCAAATAAGCCAATCACTTTAAATTTATAAGACCGCCTTTTAATCGAAACTTATTTATTAAAAGTCTTAGAGTCGCTCACTAATTTGCAGGTTAAGTAATAAATACTATTCCCCCATTCTTAACTTACTTAAAACACAATACAAACTAGGAATTGTCACTAGGTGAATATTCCTTCCTTCTCCTGTGCTACCTTTCTTATAACCAAACTCCCCACTCAAAAATAAAAAGTCCACCAATCACAGTCGTCGTGAAAACGACGAATAAGCAGAAGTGTTGGTTATATTTGAGAATTTCCGAAATAGCGTTAAACCGGATGTAGTGCATGTAAACGTTTCACTAATATAATTACAAAGACCTCAGCATAATAAACAAATGTAGTAATTGAATAGCAATCCACAAACAAAATAATCATGATCGCTAACAAAAGTCTACTTGTATATCGATATAATATATCTTCCAAGTTTGGTTTAAAATATAGCATTAAATAATATACAATAAAGGACATACTTCCTCATTGGTCTAGTAGTTAGCATGTTCGACTAAAGACATGAGGTCCTGAGTTCGATTCCTGAGTCGGACCGATTCAAAAATCGATATTGAAGTTTCTATTAAGATTTTCTCAATATTTGCCTGAAGTTAAGAAGTTGACGATGTGATCCACCCCCGTGCCTCGGAGAGTACGTTAAGCCGTCGGTCCTGCGCCTGATCTCTCTCCTTTCGTATCGGATTCCCGTCACATCGGACTATAATAGTGAAGGAATAGAAAGTGCCCTTGTATTCTATGCCTGCCAATCCGCAGTGAAACAGCGTGGTGGGTCGTTGCTCTAAAAACCCTCTCTCGTATGAGTGAGGAGGGCTTAATGGGCTGCTACTTACCTGTACTTTTTACAGAACATAATAATATATGTTTAACCACTTTTGAATCGTCAATTACAATTTTTCCCACATATCATTTCAAATGTACAACTGATGATGACGTTAAAGAACGACTTAAAATCTAAAGTGGCCAGAGTTCCTTAACCAGTTTTGAGAAGAACCATAAAAGACTCAGTCGTGTATCCTTTTTTGACCGTCATTATTACAATATACAGTCGACTCTCGTTAATTCAAAACTCAAGGGACTCTTTACGATTTATCGAGTGTCTGAAATATCAAAAGGTGAGAGAAAATAAAAAAGTATAGAGATACATTCGTGTACATACATGTACGTTGGCGGGTGACCCTCCGTGGAAGCTGCGAGCGGAGGTTCTAGCAGCTGCGTATCAGTGCAGGGTGGCTGCAAGGACCAGAAGGATGTCAACTGATGCCGAAGAGGTCCAGAGGAACAGGGCCTCAGCAGAAAGAGCACTGATCCAAAAGTCGCGTCAGGATCTCGGATCTTCTACAGCAGGTCTGATTACGGTGGGAGCGATCCGGCCCCACCTGGACAATTGGATATCTAGGGGGCACGGATCTCTCACGTATCTGCATCAGATTGTTCGCAGGGAGCTAACGCCTGCCTGCCATGAGTGTGATGCAACTGTAGATACAGTGCAGCACACTCTGGCAGAATTCCCGGTGTGGGGACCCCAGCGGCATCTATTGACGTCGTTGATCGGAGGAAACCTTTCGCTGGAGGGCATAGTTGGCGCAATGCTCGCCGGTGAAAGGGAGTGGAGGGCAGTGGTCTCCTTCTATGAAAGTGTTATTTCGCTGAAGGAGGCACATGAGAGGCACAGGGAGAGCGCTGTAAACGCTCCGTTACTTCGACGCAGGAGGTTGGGAGGTAGGAGAAGTCGATTTGCGCTTTTCCTACCTCCTTCTTAAGTTTCCCAGAGGAATCTTCTGGAGTGCCAGGGTAGATTGCGTCTATCGATCCTCTGGTGCTCCAGTAAAGGAAGCGCTGGGTTTTAGTGGGTATTCTGGTTTACCATCGAGTCTCACACTGCCGATAATATTTTACTCTGATCGGCGTACATAAAGGCATTATCCAGCGTAATAATAATAAAAAAATACATGTACGTATTCATAATATGAATTGATTTAATTTTTGAAATAACTCTGTTAATTTTAGTTTGTGGTTTGCTTCAAAGCACATTACTGCTACTCAGACTGCTCAATAACTTTATTTAAAAGAAAAAATGCCTGAAATGCTTTTTATCTGTATATACTTACAATCTTTTGAAATATCGTTTGTTGAACGACGAAGACTTTAAATAATCGCAATTGATCGCGTTTTAATTAATAAGAGTTGAACTGTAGTTTTAGATTTTACTTAGAACAGAGCAATTTATTCACTAGATATCAAATCATCTATTAATAGGTATCTTCCACGACATTAGGTACAGCTGAAGTTTGTCTAAGATAATACACATTTCTCGGGGCAAACGTATTGCTGAACATGTTTTGGTTAGAACTAGCGGGGCCTATGAATATGAAAGTACACATCGGGAGCGCTTACCTCACTGTTAAAGTTGGGGTTAACAGAATTCACTGACATTCTGAGACAATAGTCCCTTTGTACACACGTTTAAGATTATTTAATTAATTTTCACATAATAATGTCTTTTCAAAGTCCATGGTTAACGACTCTGCAAAGCATGACTCATTGTCAAGTAATAGAGAGGCGCGATCGGCCTAATTCCATTGTTTTATAACACAAAATTTAATCGACTTCCGTTGAGATGCACTGGTGTGGCAATATTGGTTGTATTGTAAAGGAAGTATAAAAGGTGTACGAGATTAAAAGTGGTCTTATGTGTTTACCACAAAGTATTACTGTAATATTGTGCTAATAAAATGCTATTCAAATTCTTTGCGTGTTTAAATTATACTGCTTCATCACAAGAACAACTGTACAGACAACCAATGTCTTGGAACGAAGTTGATTATCTCGCTTTGTCAAAGGGACGGGGACGGGAAAGGGAGGGGTTGCCAGACGGAAAAAATTAAGACCAAAAGCTGTAACAACACTCCTTATCGGAAAAAATTAAGACTAAAAGTTGTAACGACACTCCTTATCGGGAAAAAAATAAGACCGAATGTTGTAACGACACTCTTTATCGGAAAAAATTAAGACCAAAAGCTGTAACGACAATCCTTATCGGAAAAAATTAAGACCAAAACTTGTAACGACACTTTTTATCGGAAAAATAAACTCCAAATGTTGTAACGACACTCTTTATCGGAAAACATTAAGGCCAAAAGCTGTAACGATAATCTTTATCGGAAGAAATTAAGACCAAAACTTGTAACGACACTTTTTATCGGAAAAATAAACTCCAAATGTTGTAACGATACTCTTTATCGGAAAAAATTAAGACCAAAAGCCGTAACGACAATCTTTATCGGAAAAAATTAAGACCAAAACTTGTAACGACACTTTTTATCGGAAAAATAAACTCCAAATGTTGTAACGACACTCTTAATCGGAAAAAAAGACCAAATGTTGTAACGACACTCTTAATCGGAAAAAAAAGACAAAATGTTGTAACGACACTCTTTATCGGAAAAATAAACTCCAAATGTTGAAACGACACTTTTTATATATTAAATACCGAAGTGGCATAAGTGCGATCTAGTGTATTTGGAAACGATTTTTATTATTTATGTGTAGTCTCTGTATGATGGCTATACAGTGTCTAATGTATAGTCTACGTAATGACGGTTATTATTTATAAATCAATATAAATAAAATAAAATTGACAACTTTCCAGTTTATTTTTATAAATAAAAAAATCATAATGAAAATTGTAAACCCGAATAATTATTTTCTTTATACCTCGAATAGAACTTAAAATTAATATTTTAAATAATTAGGAACTTCGTCTTATGTAATGAGGGTAAGAAGCTTTTGTTGAATAAGTTTGTAAAATTCATTGAGTTCTTCTTTTTCTTTACATAATATTAAATAAAGTCGCTTCCGCTATCTCTTCCCTTAGATCATTTAAACTATTCAACGGATTTTAATGCAATAAAGAGTGATTCAAGGCGAAGGTTTATATGTATAACACACACATATTACATGTAACAAACATGTGCAATTCGTAATCGTAAAGCGCTGATTAAACCTTTCAAGATATATCAAACTAATATGCTACGGATTTGTATATAATTACAGGACCGCAAAAATCTGGAATAGTATACATTTACCTCTAAAACATAAGCCACAGTAACCATTTTTACCATTCACATAACACAAAAGAATATTTGTTACTAACAAAGCTATTTTATACAAAACAGTAATATTCCTTGTCCAATTAAATACATTACATAGGTTGTATATGCATGCAGATTACAACTGCGTTTAATAATATTTCATATCAATGGATATTTTAGAAGATATCAGGCATTTAATAAGCGGAGACAAGCACAGCGGCAAGCCGTATGTTTCGTCCCGGTTGGCTGTCTTTCGTATAGCTGTAGAGGCCTGTTACCAATATATTATGAATATTAAACCATTCTAATCGAATACGAGGGATGTGTTAATAATTTTGAACAGTTTACTGTTTATATTAATTTTAAACCGTAGTTGTCACCCTACAAACAGTACAATGCCCTATGCAGTAGTTCTGAATTATTAATGGTAACTATCCGGTGGATGCGATTCCCTTTGGCCCCATATTTCACTGTTTATACGTTTAGAAAACTTTACAATTTACTACATTTTCACTTTACAAAATAGATTTATTTAGTTCATATACTTTTATAACAATACTGTGCACAGTGTCTGAATAAATAACGTTTAGTCGCGTGTGTCAGAAATATAACAATAATCAGTAATAATTTATAAAATTATTATATATTAAATAGGATTTGATAATAAAAATCAATAACCAAACTAAAATATTCTTTAATTCCAGTAAACTTTAAACTTTTTTGTCAAAGGCTCTACCACCGGTTCGGAACTTAACGACTACAGAGAAGAATCCGGCAAGAAACTCTATAGTCTTTTACTCTTTTTTTTAATCCATGTTATATTTAATATAAATTACAATAAAATACAGCACACAATTATCATTATGACATAATAAAAACACATCAGTTTTAATTTAAAGATAAACACTTAGCTATGAATCGCATAGCAGCCCTTTTTACCGACAAAACTTAAAACCCAATAACTCGTAGCTAACAATGATTACGAACTCAGAACTACTTCTTAATTATCTTATTTATTAAAAAAAACTACCAGTCCCTGTTAGTTTTTAATAGTTACAATTAATATAATTTAAGTAATAGTAATCGTTTATGAAACATTATAAAAATAATATCCCAAATTGGCATCATTTACAATGTTTACAAATTCAACAATGGGAACGACGTTGTGAAGGCCCTTCTTTCTAAGAATACGATTTAGTCAAATGAAGAACGGTGTCCTTTATTTAAAATATTAACGATCTTCGACGCGACACCCGCACCGTTAGTAACGGTCATTTTGTAACAACAGGTACCGAGAAGCGAAATATATAATTCACATTGACAAAAAAGAAAGAGATGGTTATATTTCTGAAAGCTCGAGTTGAGACAAGACTATCGTATCATGTCACTGGTAGTTGACATGGACAATCTAAGGAATAATAACCATATCAAATCCATAATAAATACGAAACGTAACTCTCTCTTTATATCTTCACTGAATGTTCTCTCTTTCATCTACCGTTCGGATCACTCGATTACATTTTTCGTAACGCTCTCGTCACGCATTCACCAGCAAGAAATTTTACTTATATTATATATGTACTGTATTTATTATTAGTATGTGTGAACTCTTTATGCACGACCTATCTACTTTTGTACAATTTCCTTCTCCTTAAGGTTATCTGGAAGAAATCGCTGATTATCGGTTAGAGCGGCTTTTTGTACATTTACTCGTGTAACCTTTAATCATAATATGGAACTATTTCTTTTAAGGTGTACAATAATCAGTATTATTATTAATATTTTATCAAATATCGCATTATATCATATAATAATTATAATATATTAATATTTTCGTTAATATAGCATTTATGGCATGTTCTGAGGCAGCTGACAAACTATCAAGAGCAAAAAGGCTGTTCCGTGTTAAATTTACTTTATAATTTATTTATTGATAATTTAAGTAAAATTAGTGATAACGTGTTTGCTTTAGAGGTCTAGTGTAAAAATTAGAGTTTAAAGAACATATCAGGACCCATACACTAAAATTGTTTACGAAATAATAAGACGCTGACAGGAGAAGAATGTTTAAATTTTAACGTTCAAACCCGGGGAGTTTGTTTATATTTAATATCTAACCTAAATACAATTAGCCCATTTTATTTCAATAAATATTAAATATAACAAAACAATTTCCCTCAATGTACCTTACTAACTGTTACAGTAAATTCGATGAGGAGTACTTTTTGCTACATGTAACTAGTTTGCTTTCTTTCATATTGCAAGAGAGAAAACATTAATTATTTATAACCCTCCCCTCCCCCTTTTTTCTTCTCACTTAACTTAATTTATTTTTATAGTACAGCTGAGAGGAATCTAAATGACCTGCAATATATTTATATTGTAGTAAATGTCAGGTATCTTATTGAATAGGTAAACTATTATAATTTTAAGAGAGTAAAGCTTTTTGAATTAGATAATTTTAAACTTATTCATCTTTTAGTTCACTATTTTGGAGTACATACATACATAGCATCACGCCTCATTCCCATAGGGGTATGTAGAGACCACGTCCTTCGACATGCCACGATCCTTGCATATCTCCTACGCTTCTTTCATTCTCATTAAACCTTTCATACAAGTCGTCGATTTAGAGTCCTCTTGACCTGGCCCTTATTTAAAATGTCATGGATTTGGTCCAGAAACGTTTGCCTTGGTCTTCCCCTTCCAACTTTCGCATTCACTTTTGACTCATAAATCTATTTTGTCAGTCCCCTTTTATTCATTCTCTCTACATGAAATTCTTTCACCTCTTCCACTTGTTCCCCATCTATCAAAATATTGCCATTCACCATAGATTTGTTTACATGCACTTTGATTCCTTTCCTTTTCAAAGCTTCATTCATCATCAGCGTAGAGTAAACATTTGATTTGAGTTAATTCATTCATTCTTAACCCATACATACTTTCTTTCAAATCTGTCAAACAGTTATCCGTGAATAGGTTAAACAGTCATGGTCACGCAACACATCCCTGTCGAACACCTCTTTCGACAGGAAACCACTCCGTGTACGCTCCGTTTTTTCTGACACAGGCACTAGAACCCTCATAGAGAGACTTCAATGCTTGGATCAGACAACCGCTCACCCCATACGTAGATAACGTTGACCACAGCTCATTCCTCACCACTCGATCATAGGCCTTTTCTAAATCTACGAACGCGCAATAAACTTTTTGGTGTTTAGCCAAACATTTTTCAGTTAAGCACCGTAAAGAAAAGACCTGATCCGTACATCCCATTCCTCTTCTAAATCCCGCTTGCACGTCCCATATTTTCCCATCAGTTTCATTAATCACCCTTTCAATTAATATCTTTGCATACAATTTGCCGACGACACTAAGAAGGCTGATACCGCGGTAATTTTTGCACTCCTGCTGTGACCCTTTTCCTTTATATAGAGGGACAATTACGGCCTTGCTCCAATCTCTTGGGACTTGACCTTTCTCCCAGCATATATTGAAAAGGCAGTACAGCTGAGCTACCACAATCCCGCGGCCAGCCTTCAGCATCTCGACTGACACTCTGTCATACCCAGCAGCCTTACCTGATTTCATACCTTTTATCGNATTCCCTACCGGGAATCCACTGTCGCAGTGACAGAAATAAGAAGGGCTTCCCAGGATCGCTTGTGGCAGTGAAATTCCCCTTTTTTTTAACGTCAGGAAATCCTCGTGGATACCTGCAACACCATGGGGAGGCGTTGCAAGTTATGCCGGACTTTTACCGGCTAAAACCTGATGGTGCTCCTCCCTACGTTCGCTGGCGAAAGCACGGGATCAGAATACGTCCGCACTCCCGTCTACGATGTGCCTTACAAGGCTCTCCCCGACAAATTTCCTCCGCTCGGATGGCCTGCTCGGAGCACTCGACATGTCACCTGTCTTCCCTCGTTTTTGGTCAACAGGCTTCGTACCTGTTGCCACAAGCTAACCCTAAAGGGGTAGACGTCGATCATGGGTCGCCCGTCTTAGCCCCGGCCTTCTCCTACGCATGGCGGAAGCGTGTCCATCCACCTCTCTGAGACGTTCCGCCGCCTCCTTCTGCGACATCACGTTTTCACAGAAGGAGACCATCGCCTCCCAACAGACTTCCCTACCTACCATGGCGCTAACCACAGCGGGTAGAGAAAGATCGTTTCCGACTACTGCCACGAGTGCTGCTCGTTGGTCAGCCCACCGCGGACACGCAGCGAGTGTATGTTCAGCAGTGTCCTCCAGCGCGCCACACTCGTCACATCCGTCGGATCTCTCCTTGCCACTTGACACAGGTACCTCCCGAAGCAACCGTGCCCCGAGAGGACCTGTGTGAGATGGAAAGACAACACCCCATGGGATCTTTTCACCCATAGTTCAAGGACCACTTTCTTTTATAGTCCAATTAATTCTAACTCGCAACGCCCCGTGGTTTCAATCGAGTGGATTGGAAAGTGTAGTCGGATTTATTTTTGTTTACATAAAAGTTATATTTCACTTAGTTTTTAATTACTTCCTTTCACATTATTAGATACACATTTCATAATCTAATCAATATTTTACTTTAAAATGATATAGGTGGTGATGCCACCTTTTGGCAGTACTTTGGTTAAATCTTGACGGTGCCGCATAACTTTTTTCCCAAGTTACTATCTTCTTCCATCGCGTGCATATACTCGCTCATGCATCCGCTACGACAAGGCTTCTTCCTGCCTTTTGAGGATAATACCATACATCTAGAAGATCAACCGCAAGTGCTTCGTTAATCGTCTAGACGAGCGAGAGTGCTTAAATTCCGCTGGAACTATCGAAGGAGTGAGCCGCTGGCCGTATAGTTGAGTGATTGTATTAACCACACCTGTGCATAACCCTGCGTCTAGAAGTAGCAGAAGAGCCCAACACTCCAGGTACGTGCGCGCGATTCCTTTCTCCCTTCGTCAATATCATCTCCCATGCGGACACCTCACTTTTAAATTCTAAATTCTTCTTTACTTCTAACCCCTATACAGTCACACAATCCGCTACATGGACGGTGGCAGTCACTGCTCCGCCGTTCCAATAGGAATGTTTAACTAATACATTTATAATTCCAAACATCATTTACGCAGAATTACGTGGTAGAATCAGTGGATATCATTGGTATCCTTGGAACATAGCTAACGCATCAGCCGCAGGCCCAATTATAAGGGTCGCTACAATTTTCTTTAGGAGGACATTTTTTAATTTGTTATATCTTTTGATAGGAATATCTGATTTTAATTATTTAAAAAGTGTTTTACAGGTATTGAAACAGGCTTTCATATGATATTTGATACAGAAGATTCAATAATATGGTTTGATTATTGTCGGCACTTTTAATAAGTCTTTTTTTAATGTAAAAAAACTAGTTATAGTGGCATAACTACAGCAGTTGGACATATGGTATTGCAGACTTTTTTGTAGATATTAATACTTTCTATAATATTATAAAATATTTTTTTGTTCTATCTTCAATAGTTTTCTCAGCGCACGCCATAACAGATTTTTTGTTTCACACCTTGCGTTGATAATGCATTTTTATTAGGGATCCCTATTATTTTTGAGAATGTAATATAACGTATGTTGCTCAGTGAAAATGTAGTTTTCTAATGGTGAAAATAGTTTTGAAATCGATCGAGTAGCTTTTATGTGAAAACGTTACAAACATAAACACAAATATTTCCTCATTGTAATATTAGTTTAGACTTTAATTAGAAAATTATAGAACAAGGTAGCATCTTTTAGGTGAAGTTATTTATATAAATATCTTAACAGTGACATTATTTCCCTCTAAACAACGTTACCAATACGTGATATTGTGTACACGTGCGTATAAGCGGCAGTCACCAGCAGGCGTGCGGTTTTATCAGGAAATCAAAATGGCGGTCAATTTCAAGCCTAACCCAAGCAAAGGTCACTATGCCATTACTGCTGCTAAATTAAATATTGTATATATAAACATAAATTAATAATAATAAGGATTTATGAAATATGTGACACCGACTCCAAATATAACAATACGAAAAACACTATAAAAGAATACGCAATTATTTCTAACTTTTTAGAGCATATTTATATATTTGTAAGTTTGTTTTGAAGGCGGTTCTTTTTTTGTTAAAATTTTTATTTAGTTTTTGATTTTTAGTGAATCTGAAGTAAACTAACAAATTTGTCTCAATATGTGTACACCCAAAAATGTGTTACAATGCAGCAACAAACGTAAGCTCATTGCTAATTGATTACAGACACTTATACGAGTATTATCTGCCATAAACCGCACCCTTACTGTAATCCGTTGAGGAGTTCCATTGATCTTCATATTTAAATACGACTAGCATTTGACCTTACTGAAGTTACTCAAATATCTGGATAGCCTATAGAAGATTCTGTCGAGTATCGTTCATTTGCTCCTAAGAATTGAAGAGTTCCGTCACTTAGTCATAGATTCCATCATCAGAACCTAACCAAACTATCACAAAACAACCCTTGAAGTATATCCTTTCCAATACAAAAAGAATCATCGAGATCGATCCGCCCAGTCGGGAGATATAAGGTAACAAACGTAAAAAAAACGAATTGATAACCTCCTTCTTTTTTTGAAGTCGGTTAAAAATAGTATATTAAATTATTAAATGGCGCGTGGTAAATTAATATGCCACGTGTTATTTGTGAATATTAAAACTACCTAACCTTCAAACGAATTAGCATAACGCTGCACATCTTCGTGGCGGTAATTACGCGATTCGACTGTAAATATTTTATCCTCATACGCCTAAAGAAGTTTCACTTTAAAATATTGCTTAGTTTAAGAAACCACAGTGTAAGTGAAATTTTTTGAGCGAGAATATAAATCCTATCCTCGTATCAACTATTCGACTTATCTCTTCTTTCTAATTCTCAATTGTCTGCTGAGTTACACTGTGTTTTCTTATGAGGCCCATAATGAGCGACCATGTCTCACAACCATAAAAATAGCCATGAAAATTTATGTTATACTTAATAGGAAAGACGGTTCAAAAGTTAAACCCACAACAGTGGGAAGGCTTCGAATACCCCATAATTGTTCCAGGACTAAGTAGATTTGCTCATGGTGTTTTTATTTTATGGAAAAGCGATAGAATATTGATATAAAATATATCCAACGTAGACCTCCTTTGTGTCGAGAAGAATTTTTAGGGGATATTAAAAATCTAACTAATTGTAGTTGCAAAATGATCAAATTCTCTGTGGCTTAAAAATTACATTCATTATTTGTATTTTTACACTAATATATGTTTGTGACATTGTTCTTCTTCATATAGAACAAAATTTATTCAACATTTTTAAACAAAAAACAAGACTATTGTTTGAAAATATTTAATACTACAATAGCTCGATTACAAACCCTTTAACATTATGAAGTTACAATTCCCAAAGTAATTAGTCGCACAATATGTTATCTGCTTGGGTGTAATGATGCTGTTAAGATAATTAAGAAGGACAGCGTATTCATGAACATAAAATATGGCAGATCAGCTATTAATAGATAGTAGATATTACCAAAGTGACAAAGTAAGAAATAGATAAGATAGTGATAAGAGAACGTAGTGGTATAAAAGAAGATGTAGTGATTAAAACTGAGAAAGGTATGTTGGGTTTGGGCACGTAGAGAGAATGAATGAAAGGAGACGGACAAAAAGGATTTATGAGTGGGAATGGTAGACCAAGGCGAACGTGTCTGGACCAAATCCAGGATGTTTTAAATGAGGCTCAGTTCAAGAGTACTCTAACTCGACGAACTTGTATGAAAGGTTTAATGAGGATGAAAGAACCGAAGGAGATATGCAAGGATCATGGCAAGTAGAAGGACATGGTCCCCGTCTACCCCTATGGGAATGAGGCGTGATGCTATGTATGTAGATATTACCAAAAATGGATTTAGAGGAATTGACATTTTGGTGAGGTAAGTGAACTTGTATGAATCTTTTCGTGACAACGTCTAACATGAATGAACTTGCGATTTATAGCAAGTGTAATATAATTAAGCTCGGACATGCCACGAAGTTGCAAGTCGAACTTTAATAAGCTGTCTGGATTTGAAACCTTACATGCATAGATTAGCATATTGGCTGCGGTTAGTTAGCAATCTTACATGTCACTAAAGCAACGAGTATATACATACATGTTGGTGTAATATTGCAAATATTTGTCATTTATTTTAGTTCTTAGTAGTACAGAAAAGCCAATATTTTAAACTTTTTCTCTTGTCTATAAAAGCTTTTTTTCCATTTTTCTATCGTGCCATGTTTTGAAGGGGCAACGGTAAGCTTTGGATCCTTGCATCAAAGATTATCAAACTTTACGTAGACATGAGGTAATGGTAACTTTATTTTCATTATACAAAAGTTGTATTTACTTGTAGCAATATTACGTAAGTTTTCCATCAAAACACCGTGTAATTTCAACGTCACTTTTACGTAAACGTTTCCACAGGCAAACTGTCAACAATAACAAAATAGAGATTACCAAATTTTACTTAAACATTACGTAACGGTGACTTTATTAGCGTTGGTATTTATTTACTTTATTAATACGGCATATTTACGAATAGCAGTATTATGCAAGTCTTTCACCACAAAGTGCCAAATGGTGCCTCATATTTTACGTAAATTTTGCATATCACAAGATAAAATGCGAATGTTGAGATGGATGTGTGGAGTGACAAAATTGGATAAGATTAAGAATGAGTATATTAGAGGAAGTGTGAAAGTAGCACCAGTGAACGAGAAGTTAAGGAGTGGAAGGTTAGCCTGGTATGGACATGTAATGAGAAGGGAGGATAGCCATGTATGTAAGAGGGTTCTAAATATGATGGTAAGCGGCAGGGCCGGGAGAGGGCGACCAAAAAAAGTGTGGATGAATTGTGTGAAAGGGGATATGTGTATTAAGGGTGTGAATGTAGAAATGACAGCGGATAGAGTAAAGTGGCGAAAGGAAACATGCTGTGCCGACCCCACCTAGTGGGATATGGGCAAGAAAACAACAAGATAAATGTGTCAAAATTAAAAAAAAAGTTTAAAATTTTTACAAAGACATGACGTAATGGTGACTTCATTACACGTCTATTTTTATTTACATTGTACATAAATAAATTTTTCATCAAAAAGTGTCTAACAATGAATCATTTCTTACGTAAACGTTTCCACTGGTAATCTCTCAACAATATTTAACTAGAGATTACCAATTTTTTTTAACTGCCTTATTGGTCTAGTGGAACTGCCTTAGTGGTTAGCATGTTCGACTACAGACATGAGGTTCGAGTCCCGGGTCGGGCCAATTCAAAATCAATATTTAATTTCTATTACGATTTTCTCAATATTTGCCCGAAGTTGGGAAGTTGGTGGTGTGACCCACCCCTGTGCCTCGGAGAGCGCGTTGAGCTGTCGGTCCTGCGCCCGATCTCTCTCCGATCGTGTCGGGTTCCCGTCACATCGGATTATAAGAGTGAAGGAATAGAGAGTGCACTTGTGTACTATGCCTTCCAATTCGCAGTGGAGCAGCAGTGTGAGGAGTGAGGAGGCCTGTGCCCAGCAGTAGGCGTTAAAGGGCCGCAACTTAGTTTTTTTTACCAATTTTTTTTACAAATTAAGTGATAAGTGACTTATATCTTACGTAAATTCTGACATAGCACAATATGATTCCGGCATTACTTTTACGTAAACGTATTCAGTGCCAACCTGTCAACAGTAAAAAAAATAACATTCTGTTTTCTTTCATACATCAGAGCTACATCTTTGTGAGATTTTCATTTTGCTAAATATAAACATCGCATGTGTTCCTTTGTAAAAAAAAAACATTTCATACGTATTGACTCTGGTAATAGCGAACGCGCTTTGTGTCCTCACTCACTTTGCAGTCAAAGCGAAATAACGAGCGCCTGGAATAAAACGATCATTGCCAATTGCCCGTAAGCCATTCGGCTGATTGACTCGCGCGGGATTATTGAAATACTCAGTAGTCTTTACAAACACGTCACTATGCGCACTTTATGGATGCGTTCACAAATAACTCAGCACCATAGACAATGGACATAGACATAAGCAACCTGGAGTTTTGAGGTTAGGTAGTATTAGGTAAAAGAAGAGCATATTAATATATTTGTAAGTCTGCTTTAAAGGCGGTTCTTTTTTGTTAAATTTTTTATTTATTTTTGGATTTTTAGTGAATATGAAGTAAACGTGTTGCAATGCAGTAACACATGTAAGCTCATTGCTAATTGATTACAGACACTTACATTTTCTGCCATAAACCGCACCCTTACTGTAAGCCGTTGAGGAGATCCATTGATCTTCATATTTAACAACGATTAGCACTTGACCATACCGAAGTTACGGTAGGCAACTCAAATATCTGGATAGCCTATAGAAGATTCTGTCGAGTATCGTTCATCTGCTCCTAAGAATTGAAGAGTTCAGTCACTTTGTCATGGATTCCATCATCGGAACCTAACCAAACTATCACAAAACAACCCTTGAAGTATATCCTTTCCAATAAAAAAAGAATCATCGAAATCGGTTGACGTGATCTTGAGTTATTCGTCCATTTGTCGCGCACATGCTTATGCAAATTTAAGACATCCGGTTTTCTCATGGATGCCATCATCAGAACTGGATTTAAAAAAAATGGGACCCTATGACGAGCACCACCTTTCATTTAAAAAAAATCATCAAGAATAGAAACGAATTGATAACCTCCTCCTTTTTTTGAAGTCGGTTAAAAAAATGTGTCATTTAATAATTTAATATACTATTTTTCATAAAATATCAAAAAAAAAATTTTGTTTCTAAATTCTCTTTTCTAAATTTTTATATTCAAAAACAAAATTCCTAACATAATTTGTAATATTTCCTAAAAAACGATGGTCTCCTTTTGTGACATTCTCATGTCACAGAGAGAGGTGCTTCGCCGAACACAGAGAAGGGGATGCATCAGCTCTTATAATTTGCCGGAGATGACATGGTCAAGACATAAGGTCAAGAAGTTTCGACGGCCTCGCTGGCGCCGTCGTACGAGTACTCTGCTTACAAGCAGAAGTCCCGGCTTCGATCCCCGGTCGGACGAATTTAGGAAATTGTATTTTCTAATTTGTCTGATTCTGGTCTGGTGGGAGGTTTCTTCCACGGATAGTTACCACCCTACCAGCAATAACGTACCGCCAAAACAAAGAGATTTGTGTTCCGGTACGATGCTATTTAGAAACCATAAGGGGTATATCACTTCTTACCAGATTAGCTCGCTTCCATTATCACATACCATGAGGTGAAATAACAGTCAAGCGCTAAAACTGTCAGCAATGAACAAAAACGTCAAGATATCAATGCCTTAAGTACCTCTACCAGGTCAACGTGATTTCATCATAGACTGTATCATCACTTACTTTCAGGTGAAATGATAGTTAAATGCTAACCTGTTATCGATAAAAAGAGTATTTAATACATTTTGTTAGCAAAAATGTTACCTGCGTGTAGGTTACTGTGTTAACAGGCTCTCAAATTCGATCATCCCAGCTTTATACCCTCAATTTTTATTGCATGATCATTTTACAGGAATTTACTATGTGGCAATAAAAAATGCAAAAGTTTTTCAGTGCTTTTTATGATGGCATGGCTTTTAGCGTAAATATATTAATTCTATTACTCTTTGAACAGTTAATTGATTTTTTATTTCGTTATAGAAAGACAAAGCTTTAACAACACCAAGAGAGTGAGGCTGTAGGATAACAGCTAGCAGTAAATATTTACTATATAGAAATCCATACCAGGAAAGCCTTCCACTCCGTAACTTCTCGGTCACTGGTGTTCCTTTCACACTTCTTCTAATATTCCTAATCTTATCTAATTTTTTTTTTATTGCTGACAGATTAGCGCTTGACTGTGATCTCACCTGATGGTAAGTGATGATACAGTCTAAGATGGAAGCGCGCTAATCTGTTAAGAGGCGATATACCCCTTACGGTTTCTACACAGCATCGTACCGGAACACAAATCTCTTTGTTTGGCGGTACGTTTTTGCTGGTAGGGTGGTAACTAGCCACGGCCGAAGCCTCCCACCAGTCCAGACTCAGACAAATTAGAAAATACAATTTCCTCAATTCGTCCTACCGGGGATCGAACCCGGGACCTCCGCTAGCAAAGCGAATACTCGCACCACTGCGCCAGCGAGGCCGTCAAAATTCACCGTAATTTTGTCTCTTCACACATCCATTTCAACATTCGCATCTCAGCTGCATGCAATTTCCTTTCATTCTACCTTTTTTGTGGCCCAGCACTCTGATCCATACAGGATGACAGGTCTTACGATTGTCTTATAAATTTTCACCTTTAGTTTGAGGGGCATTCTGGCTTCGCAAATTGATCCCGAGTCCTGCCTCCACTTCATCCAACCTGCATTTTATCCTGTTAGGAACAGTATAGTATACTTTATTTCGACTGGGGTTGTTGTGGGCTTTTCTCTGCTCTGCTGTGGTCTTCTCTACTCGGCTGTGACAATAAATAATTTTTGAGTTTAATTTTAAGTGTCCATGTTACAAGGTTAGCTGATACGAGCTATGTACGCTGCCATATTGACCTTGGCTACTCTGAATGTTTATAATATTACCCACATTCTGCGGCCGGTAATGCCACATGCGTTAGATGGACGAAAAAACTTGTAAAATGTAAAAAAAAATACCTTAAAAACATGCTCTCTATAAAAATATAGAAACAAATATTATATGCGAAATACATTTGCATTCACAAAAGTAAACTCAAAACAGTTCGCGATATGAAAGTTTTCTCCTCTAACTTATGTAACGTAATAAAACAAAACACAGATCGCGTCTGAAACTGGTTCTTCGTACGTTTTGATTTAGAAAACTGCTGCCAAGCGAAGCGAGTTTGTTTTCAAATACACAATATTATTAGATTGTTTCCATAGCTTTAACATTACAGTGGTATATTGCTGTTTGACAGAGTTATACAGCAAGTAATGTCCATACGCCTGTGTCTCCTGTCAGTCATTGACTCGTCGCTACAACCGATGGACGTCCACTGCTGGACATAGGTCTCACGTAATGCTGCCCACATGGCCCGATCTTGCGCCGCCTGGCTCCAACGGCTACCGGCGACCCTCTTGATGTCGTCGGTCCACCTTGTGGGGAGTCACCCTACACTGCTCCGCCACCTTCGGGCCACAACGTCCATCGGTCCTTCGGACTATGGGCCCCACCCATTGCCACATCAGATTCGCAATTCGTAGGGCTATATCGGTGACTGTGGTTCTGCTACGGATCTCCTCATTTCTGATTTGATCACATAGAAAAACTCCGAGCATAGCCCTCTCCATCGCACGCTGAGCGACTCTGAGCTTTAGTATGAGGCCCATAGTCAGCGACCGTACGTCAGCGAAGTTTCGGTGCCGTAGGTCATCACTGGCAACATGCACTGTTCGAAAACTTTGGTCTTCGGACAAAATTATCTGGCGTTGTTTCCCGAACGCTGCCCAACCAAGTTGGGTTCGGTAGTTGACCGGCGAAATTGGACCTACCTAACTGGACTATATGTCCCAGGTATATGTACTCGTCAACAACTTCGAGAGCTGAGTTCTCAACGATGACTGGGTGTAGCGGTACCTGAATATTGGACATGATTTTCGTCTTATCAATGTTCATTTACTAGTCTATAGTCATTGACTGCAGACTAGTAAGTGTTCTTGTTTTGCTAGCAGAGGTACTGGTTTCGATCCCCGATAGGGCGTATTTAGGAAATTAGGCTTCTACCCTACTTGCAAAGACGTACCAGCAAGCAAAGAGATCTGTGTTCAAGTAAGATGCTGTGTAGAAACCATATGAGGTACTGATCGGCACAGACCTCTCACTGGCTGGTATTATAAGTGCAATACACATCAGTGAGCAGGCCTGGAGAGTGGACGCTCCCTTTTGCGAGACTATCATCTCACTTAAGGAGGCACGATAAAGGGAAAGAGTAATTGCCACTGAAGCACTCCGGCCCCGACGAAGCTGAGTAGGAAACAGGTAGGTAGGGGTTCATACAACTCCTCCCACTGTAGAATATTTGTGAGCCGGAGGAAAGCCTCAACGACTCTCTGGCTCCCGACCCATGGTTGACGACGGTCCGCTGGGTTTTAGTGGTTATTACAAGTTCTCCCCCCTCGCCGAGTCCCACACTTCCGACCTCACAGTCGACATTTCCCAATGACAAAAAAAAACCATATGTTGTAAATTGCCTCCTACCAGATTAACGCGCTTCCATCTTGGGCTAAATCATCACTTACCATCAGGTACGATCACAGTCATGCGTTAACCTATCAGCAATAAAAAATTATATGTATGCAGTCAGGCTTAACTTATATTGAACTGATTTATTTGGAACAAATATTCTAGAAATACATAATATTTTTTTTATAATAGACAAACGAGCTGATGGTAAGTGATCACCGCCGCCCACGGACACCTGCAGCACTAGGGGAGCTGCTGATGCGTTGCCGACCGAAAAGGTGGGAGTTCAATTGCCTCTTAATCATTCACATGTGGAAGTCTTGGGGGAACACTGCTGCTGGAAGTGGTTTTAATATTTTGCAGGTTCGCAGAAAAAAAGATCGTCTAAACCGATCCGTTGCCGAGTGCCATTCGTCTAGAGTGTGTGGGTGGAAATTATTTCTACGACCAGATGGTCGTTCATAGAATATTACATAATATTTCAATGTTTCTAGAATATTTTCCGTGTATTTCTCCGATATTTTAAAAGTTGTAATCCTACTAGCGGTGACGAATCATAACAAAATCATAGCTCTTATCATTTTGTAAACTGTGTAACTAATACTCTCGTGTCAGTGAAAAGTCGGACTATAGATTTGTTTTCGTTAACATAAAAGTTGTATTTCACACAGTTTTTAATTACTTCCTCTCAGATTATTAGATACACACTTACATTCATAATCTAATCAATATACATATTTTACATTACAACGAATACATATCTAACAAATACATTTTTAAAATCGTAACATCATTTACGTAGAATGTCCGACATTCGTAAAAAGATAAAAATACCCTACAGGTATGAGAAAAATTATAGATTTAACTAGATATAAATAAAAACCGTATAGATATATCGGTGGATATCCTTGGAATATGAGCTAACTCACCAGTCGCAAGCCCAGTTATAAGAGTCGCTACAATTTTCTTTAGATTCGTTATATCTTTTGAATGGAATGTCCGATTTTAATAGTTTAAAAAGTATTTTACAGTTTTTAAAACGATCTTTAATAAAATATTTCATAGGATGAGGTTTAATACAGAAGTATGAATAAAATAGTTTCATTATTGTCAGGACTTTTATTAACTTGAAAAATACAAATAAGTAGTCATAGTGGCATAACTATAGTAGTTGGACATATAGTATAATAGATTTTTTTGTAGATATTAATACGTTCCATAACATTGTAGAATATTTTTTTGTTCTAACTTCAATAGCTTTCGCAGGGCACGCTATAACAGATTTTTTGTTTTACACCTTAGGTTACATTAATGCATTTTTCTCAAGGATCCCTATTTTTTTGAGAAAGTAATATAGCCTATGTTGCTTAGTGAAAATGCAGCTTTCTAATGGTGAAAATATTTTTGAAATCGTTCTAGTAGTTTTTGTGTGAAAACGTTACAAACATACATACATACAAAACCACAAGTGTTTCCTCTTTATAATACTTGCTTAGACATATAGATATTGAAACGTGTACAGAAACCTTCGCTCCTATAATAACATATATTTCTCCACAAGTATTTTGTGCTATGAAACCTCTAACCATCTGCTGGATTATAAAGATAGTGTAGATATAAGTTCTTTCTTCTTACCCACATGAAATTGAATCTTAAGTAAATGACGTAAAGTTTTAATTCCAACACAATAAAGTCAGTGTAAGGATCGCTACGTGCCTTACTTACTCTTATATAAATAAGGTTGAGAATCCCTTAGCAGATTAAATTTTATCCCATCACAGTTTTAAAAAGTAATGTACGATAATATAGATCGTATGTTACAATGCTCCATGGTATAATTTGATTATCCACGCTTTGGCTTTATTTTTAATCGTATCATAGGATTTTATACAGTTCAGGTGTTACTCCATATCTAGGTTTATCTAAAACGACATTTTAATAGCAACATCGAGCGTATTACTTTAATGGATTGCAGTATAATGCGTTTATACACAGTTTTTCAATTCAAAATGAATACATGAAGCGATAATTATTAATTGCTTCAGGATTGAGTGGTTGTACTTGCAATAATCCATGTATGGTAGAGTTACCATATATCTCAGGCATTATTGTATTTAAATGCTTGAACGAGATTTAAAGCAGTGTTAATTTATAGATAGAGTAGTTTATGAGGAAGAATTGGGTATATAATTTGTAGAGGTTTTGTGTAAATTGGTTGAAATAAAACTATAATTCTTGCAAGTGTCGAAAAAGGAAAGTTGCTTTGGAGTTTTCTTCCTACTTACTTAGAGACGTAACAAAACAAAACATGTTAAAAAGTCCGCTATGGTATTTAAAGGATAGCTTACTAAAAAGGATAAATTGAGTTGTGCTTAAAAGATAGATATTAATAGCAGGCTCTTTTGTAGATCTATTAAGGAGGATTATTTTACTACACATTATTTTGTTATATTCATAAGGAATAAGGCAACGTTTTCGATGATAATGGCTTCTTCTTTTCGACATTTCCAACATTCTTAATATTTCAATCAATTTACATAAAAACTATTTAAATTATATACAAAACCCTACCATAACAACCATTCTATTTATTGGAGACAACCAAATTAAAATCCGTTTCGTAGTTTTTGAGTTTATGGTAACGACAGATACAATAAAAGACTTTGTTTAATAATATGTAAGGATATTAGATTTGGTGTAAAGATGGAGACTTTAGTAATTTAATACCAATCATTGCAAATCAAACAGAACCTCAAATTATTGAATTAAAATGTGTTTTAAAATAACAATGATATCTGATACCAATAATTATTATAAGATATCAGTCACTGTTATAAATATCAGTTACAATCATTAGATATCAGTGACTGTGAAAAGATTCCAGTTATTATTATCTAATACATAAAATGCTTTTAGTGTTTATCCTTCGAAAGGGCATGACCGATTTTGATGAAATTTTATATGTATATTCAGTAGGTATGAGAATAGGTTTATAACTAATTTTTACGCCTTTAAGTATTAAGGGTGGTTCACCTCGAAATTTCATTTTTTTCGTGGAATTAAAAAATAAATACATTTCACCCTTCTATATAACCAACTCCTATTTTTTAAAAGCGATAATAGTTATTATACTGCAACACAAAATTTGCTGGGTCAGCTGGTAATATTTATAATATCAGTTACAGTAATGTAAATGACTGTTATAAAATATCTGTTACTATTATACTATATCAATAACTTATTAGGTATCAGTTATAAGAAATCTGATAATATTGTAAAATATCAGTTACTATTAAAAGGTATCAGTTACTGTTATAAGACCTACTTTACTGTTATTGCTATTTTCTAATACGTATATATTATTTTTATAGCTTATGCGTAAGTACATCAAAGATGAGCATGGACTCGTAAAAATTGTAGGCTTTTACTGCCACTATTTCATATATTTATAGTAAGTGTTCAGTATGTGGTAACCTAATTTAAATTCGAGTGCTTTTCCTTCGGGCGCAGGCACATAGCCTGTACACTGCAGTCCATTCAGTAGATAATGACGCGTATCTGCACTTCATTTGACAATAGAACTGAGAGCTTATACACTCGCTGAGGATAAATTTTCACCTGAAGTTTAAGCTTCATTGTGTGAAATTTAGCGAGTTATTGCATCTTGTTTAATCATAACTTTAGCATATAATGTCACCTCAACCGAACTTTCGAACAGAGTTAATCTCGCGTTTTGTATATAAAGTGGAAACTCGATTAATCGAACTAGTACTTGTCGAATATGTGGAGAAATGAGGATTTTATTAGTTTATTAAAACAACAAATACATATCACTGAAAATCAAAAAAGATATACGGACTTATTTATGATTTTTGAGGTTAGGTTACTTTTTTTGGCCTTTTTTATCGCTGGAAAACGCCACCGCAGGAAGAACGCTACAAGGTATGATAATTAAGTAATGAGACTGATTCCATAAAAACCGTATATTTGAAAATTATTCTACAACTCGGCCATCCCCTTCAAAGTAGTCGCCTTGGGTAGCTACACAGCGATTCCAGCGCGTTTTCCATCCTTGGTAACATTTCTGGAACGCTTCGACTGGGATGTCCCCTCGTCACGGCCACCTGGATGTCCGTAATTGACTCAAAATGGGTTCCTTTGACCACCGATTTTGTTTTAGGGATCAGAAAAGTCACAGGGTGACATGTCGGGTGAATAAGGCGGCTGTTGCAATACGGCGATCCCTTTAGAGACCAAATACTGGGACACGCTGTGGGCGGTGTGGCACGGCGCGTTGTCGTGATGAAGGATCCAGTTACGAGCGATGTCTGGGCGCACCCTGTTGACTCGTTTTCGCAATCTTTCGAGTACTTTCGTTTCGTAATCTAATCTAACTTATCCTTCAAAATCGTCACCTTTTAAAGTTAGATTAGTTTTCTAGTTTTTAGGGTATCGCCGTCTCAGAGAAAAAAACCTGATCCTTTTTTTGACACCTAACCGTAAAAGCGAGACCGAATTTTTTATTGCTACAACCCTAGCAAAAACAATAAGAACTAAATTACTTTTTACCTCACCGTCAAGTGAGACTGATGCAAATTTTTAAATATTTTGGATGTGTTGAAGTTGGTTGAAGCTATTTTCAAAGATTTATACAAAATACTGCCTCATTGGTCTAGTGGTTAGCATGTTCGACTACAGACATGAGGTCCTGGGTTCGAGTCCCGGGTCGGGCCAGTTCGAAATCGATATTGAGTTTTCTATTAAGATTTTCTCAATATTTGCCCGAAGTTGGGAAGTTGGCGGTGTGATTCACCCCCGTGCCTCGGAGAGCACGTTAAGCCGTCGGTCCTGCGCCTGATCTCTCTCTCCGGTCGTGTCGGATTGCCGTCATGTCGGACTATGAGAGTGAAGGAATAGAGAGTGCACTTGTGTACTATGCCTGCCAACCCGCAGTGGAGCAGCGTGGTGGGTCTATGCTCTAAAAACCCTCTCTCACATGAGCGAGGAGGCTTGTGCCCAGCAGTGGGACGTTAATGGGCTGCTACTTACCTTTTTTTTATACAAAATAATGATTAAGTTTCATTATTAGTATCTTAATAAAGTTACCACGTTGATGCTACTAAAATATTGTAGAGTTATCGGTGCCTAATATGCATGTAAATTTTCAATAGAATAAGCAACAGCCCATTAACATACTACTACTGGGCACAGGCCTCCTCACTCATAGGTAAGAAGGTTTGTAGAGTATATTACACAAGAGTATAAGCTAACACAAGTGCACTCTCTATTGCTTCACTCTCATAGTGGTATATGACGGCAATATACTAGAATACAATCCTAATAAATGCCTACGTTTGATTGTAGGAGCCCCGAGGTACGTCAGAAATGACAGCATCCACCGTGAGACCAAGACGCCCACCGTGGAGGTGTTCGTCCACACACACACACCTCCACGGCAATGCCAGCCAACACTCAAGAGCAACAAATACTGGGCATCCCCTGCCTCGTAAGCTGCTGCTGTCACTGCCTGCTGACGTAGGCGTTGATGACGGCGAAGACGATGCAATAGCAGTAGCGATAACCGGATGGGACAACACATAGAATTGATCTGGATGAACCAGCCCGTATCATTGCGGAAAAATAGATCATCAGGCATGAAATTGATGCCTGAGGAAGATGCCCGGGGTAAAGAAACCTGCACCCCTCAACTATAGATGAGAAAAACCCAAAGCTGAGAGAAACGGCAATCCGACACTCACGGAGACAACTTAACGTGCTCTCCGAGGCAAGGGGGTTGATCAACACATGGGAAATACTGAGAGTTTCCTAAATAATAATAATAATAATCTGAGACGACTGGGGTTCCGCGGCAGTTCGCTCGCAGCAAGGATGCAAAAGGCGGTGTTGCTGGACTCGGCTAGGATAGTCCGGCGGTTTCTCAGCCTGAAGCCCTGACCCCCGGTCGTTTGGTCTCCCTGCCGGGGTGTATCCTACGCCCGTTATATGTATTTATGTAATTGTTTATGTAGGTATATGTATTATTTCATATTTTTGTATACAAGTAATTATTATAAATTTATTTATATGTAAAAATTAATATATATATTCTTTGGTCAACGGGCGTGTAAAAGTGGTATAGTAATAACTTTATTTATTTAGGCATAAGAAGAATGATACAGAATTAAAATACCCTGGACCCCTAAACTAAGTAAGCCCGTGACTTAGGGGTCAGTGTCTTCCCAAGTTTACAATTTCTTCTACGCCTAGTCTAGTTGTTTAAGGAAAAATTAAAAAATGAAAACTTCATTTAAAACTAAAACGAGATAGGTGGCAGAGAAATTAATATTAGTGGTTGTGTGTGTGTATGTATGTATGTGTGTATGTGCGTGCATGTGTGTATGTGTATGTAATTAAATTAACATATTTTCTGTTGCATTGTAGTCTAAATAATAAAGAAATTTTTTTTTTTCAATGTGTGGCTGTTTAATTTCATAATGTGTTCTGCTTTATTTATTTTATTTAAAGGCGCTTCTTGTCCAATGTATTTGTTGCGGATGTCTTCATGCCGGTATACTAGGTATTTCAGGGATTATCTGTTATGTAAATGATTAACAGAAAACTTGAAACCAGGACCTCATGTCTGTAGCCCAACAAGTTGACCACTTCACCAATGAGACAATTCACTAGATAAATAGAAGCTGTTGAATTAAAAAAGAATTACATTAGAGATCCCATAACACGTATAGATGAAAAAAAACGCAAGTCAGTTTCAGTAACGTGAAAATAAATCGTATGTACCAAAGTATTCAATATAGACACAATATAATAAACTCGCAAGACAGTCCGGGACCGTAGTCAATTGTCCCGGAAATTGCTCCCGGGACGTTTGATTTAAAACGTTAGTTGGCAGAGCAAGTGTGTCGATTTGTTTTGAAATACAGCAACGTATTGAGTTTATAGATAGGATACGATAAGAAAATCTTTGAAGACTTTCTTTATTTACAAGATTCTACCGCAACCTAACCAAAACTTAAAATATTCCTTATTCACGCAGGCTCAAAAAGCACTTTTGAATCGTTAGTCTTTCTGTTGGTAAAAAATCTACCACCGGTTCGGAATGTTGATTGAAACCGGCAAAAACCTCAACGGTTACTCCTTTAAACATAGTTTTTGTAGGTTACCATGTGTTTAGCTTTCATGTGCAACTGAAAGTAAGCATTTTTTATTTTTTATTTTATTTATTTATTTAAGGACACTAACAATATACATACATAACATTCAAAATATAAAATAACATAAACTAGGACACATTTACTTATACGTATATCAATTATAAGTGAACATAGCATTGGCTTTGACATGTAATACGTAGAAATATAATCAAAGTTTAATCAAAATAGGAAAAAAAGATATAATAAAATGAAATAAAAATTCAGTTAGATTACATAAATTAGGGAGGGTTCACTGTGGCATAAGCAGAGAGCTTTTCTTTGTACACCTGATAAGTGTCATGAAATATGTCGATGCCAGGTAATGCACGAGATATTCTATTGTATTCATAACAATCATCAATCAATCAATCAAGCATAAACATCTTTGTCGCTTAAATAATCTTCAACATTATAATAAGCTTTTCGTAATAGGACGTTTTTAATGTTTCTTAAAACTAAACCCAGATGTGATTGGGATATCTTATTAAAAATGAGTATGCTCAACCCGACAAGTGATTTTTGAACCTTCTTCACCCTAAAATATGGAGGTACAAGTTTGCTATTATTAAAATTGTGTATTTCGCTCTTCTTCGAATGCAAATATGCTTTAAAATATATGTATCCTACCGGACACGCGCAACTTGTCGGCACTTTTATTAAATTTAAAATGTAGAATTAGTTAGAATGTCATAACTACATTAGTTGGACATATGATATCAGGGACTTTTTTATAGATATTAATATCTTCTAAAATACTGTAGAACATTTTTTTGTTCTATCATCAATAGTTTCTCCAGCACACGCGATTAAAGATTTTATGTGACCAACTTTTTCTCATTGGGTTGTATTAATGCGTATTTATTAGGGATCCCTATTTTTTTTATAAAATAATATAGCTTATGTCGCTCAACGAAAATACAGCTTTCTAATGGTGAAAAAAATTTTTAAATCGGTCCAGTAGTTTTTGTGTGAAAGCGTTACAAACATACATAGAAAAACAAAAATATTTCCTGTAATGTGTCTGTTTTGTGTATTGCACAGGCTTTGACATCGTAACCGAGAGGGGTGGCGAGCGCAGAAGCTCTGCCGAGGGTTGGACCCGTAGAAGGGCCCTGCTGCGTCGTGGGGGAAATGTTGCCTCCTGCGAGGCTCGGATCTAGGCTTCGAGCAACGTTTCCTGCTGCTTAAATGGACAATAGGACAGGTGCTTAGTCTTGACGCCCATGGGTCAGCGACTGGGGGCCGCGGCCGGGGTGCATCAGATAGCGGGGACCTCGTCTTCGCCGGCGAAAACGTTGTGTGTGCGCGATAGTGTACGGGGCGTTGTCAATAGTAATCTGGTCGTCTGGGTCATCAAGGACGTGTTTGGGCCGCCTATTCCTAGGCGGGATGTTTAGCCTAATCCCATAAGAGACGGCATTTCTAATGAGAGGGTTGGGGTGACTGATGGCTCTCTTGAAGTAGTAGTTGTTGACCGTTGTTACGTCGAGATCTCTGTGGAGATCGACGTTGCGCATGAACCAGCGGGCGCCCGTGGCTATGCGCATGAATTTGTTCTGCAGCGTCTGGAGTCCAACCAGTCGGCGTGCAGGAACGTGACCGAACACTACGCTCGCATAAGAGAATATGGGGAAGTGTCACCTTGTGGCGCAGTGACAATTTACTCTTCTTGCAGATCATGGTATAGAGGCGACTTAGCACAAACGCTGCCCTGCCACGGACGTTGCGGATGTGTTCAGTGAAATGCATATACGCATCTAGGGTGACTCCTAGGCATTTGGCTTTCCGTCGTCAATGAATCGGGTCGCCGAGGAGTTTATTGTATTCAGATCGTGACGATCTGGTCTTTTATTACCGGTGAAGAGCACCGGTGTGCTCTTTTCGGCGTTCGCCTCTATTCTCCAGTCTTTTATAGGGTTTCTGCATATACTATGTATATTGATTCATAACGTATTTCTCGTATTATACGTATATACAGATAATTATGTGTGTTGATATACAATAAATGTGTAAATATTTATACAGTCACATACACTACATTTCCACTTTATAATATTAGTCTAGATGTCGTCAATTAGGTCTGTATATGATTACCGAGTGTAATTAGTTACAGATGACAATAATCAACGAAGCTACTTCAAAATTTAACGCGATTATCAAAACAACTTAATAATAAACAACGGTCCATCTCTTAAAGGAACATTGAGCTTAATTTAAAAAATATTTTGGGCAAAACGGCTTACAAAATATAAAAGATTATCATGTATCAAAGTAAACCGAAACATTGACCAATATTGTTTGTAGCCATAAATACTACAATAGCGTTTCAATTATCCCAAAGTCAATTAGTCGCGTAGCTCCGAGGCAATTCGTAATGTACGCTCGAAGCACTCGTTATTTCACTTGAAAAAAATGCATGGAGAACAAAGAGTAACAACTACCCTATTGCGGAATTTATATATTTCCTGGCTTATAAAATAACAGTAGTGGTATAAACGTTTATTCTATACTAACTGGTACATGCAACTTCGTCTGCGTACGTTGAAACGTCTGACCCTTCAGCCGCTGTGCTACCGCTTCTTAAATCTCTTATATCTCCTAAGATATATTTTAATGAAATACTGTTAATAGCAGTTTTGATCTATATAAAATACACAATGTATGTAATATTTAATTGGATACAGAATAACACTATTACATAAAGAAGCTTGAGGAATAAGACATATTTTTGGCGATATTTAAAAGATTAAAACGGCTACTGTGGCTTATCGTTTAAAGATAAATATATACTATTGTACACTTTTGTGTTGATCTTTTTAAAATATACAATTCCTCAGCACATTAATTTGATCTATGTCGTAAGGTTTAGCCAGCCTTCGTGATTTAAGCGCACAAAAATATGTTTGTAACGATTTTTTACTATAATATATATGTTTTGTATATATAAACCTTCCTCTTGAATCATTCTATCTATTGCTGAAAACAGCATCAAAATCCGTTGGATGGTTGGCTTCTGGAACGGTTAGTTACCACCCCACCAACAAAGTCGTGTTGTCAACCAAAGAGACTTGTATTTTGATACGATGCTCAATAGAAACCATAAGGGGTAAATTGCATCTTACCTGATTAGCGCGCTTCCATCTTAGACTGTGTCATCACTTACCATCAGATGTAATCACAGTCAAGTGCTAACCTGTCAACAATTAAAGCTAGTCCACGCACCATTATGCCAGCAAACCTGAAAAACATTTATCGTTTATCTGGCAAAAGGATCATAAAAGTAAAATAAATCCGGTAGAGATGAGAGCGTTGAGATGTATGTGTGGATTAAAACTAAGTGACAGAGTGAGAAATAGTGTGATAAGAGAACGTTGTAGGATAAAAGAAGACTACGAAGAAGTGACTGAAATGGAGAAAGGTATGCTTAGATGGTTTGGGTACGTTGAGAGAATGAATGAAAGGAGCCTGACAAAAAGCATTTATGAGTCAAGAGTGAATGCGAAAGTTGGAAGGGGAAGACCAAGACGAACGTTCCTGGACCAAATCCAGGATATTTTAAATAAGCGCCAGGTCAAACCCTAAACCTCTAAACCCACGAACTTGTATGAAAGGTTTAATGAGAATGAAAGAAGCGAAGGAGATATTCAAGAATCGTGCCAAATGGAAGGACGTAGTCTCTGCCTACCCCGAAGGGAATGAGGCGTGATGCTATGTATGTATTTTATCTTGAATCATTGCTTTTACTAATTTCATTTCATTCTAGTTAGGGAACTCCTTAGCCTTTCGATTGCCCGAATCAACTACCAGTGACGTAGCTTTTTTGCAGTAGATTGCCGTTGTCTAGATTAGCCGACTAGTTGACATGATACGATAGTACTGTCTCAACTCTAACAATCGTAAATATAAGCATCTCTTTCTTTTTAAGTCATTATGTGTATTATCTATTTCGCTTCTCGATAACTGTCGTCATGGAATATGCATAGAGATAATACCAAAAAATGAATCAGTTACAAAGTGACCGTTACTAACGGTGCGTATGTCGCGTCGATGTTCAGTTAAGTTTTTTATTGTATTTTATAAACTGTTGGGCGTTTATTAATGATTATTTGTATTTTTCATTATGTGAGTGATGTGAATATTAATGAAAACCCTTGAGATAAGGTTAATTTTTAAGATATTAGCCTATGAATACAAGACAGACTTTTATTCACTATCTCAAAGTTTAGCGCAACAGGACGCTACACCAGACTCTTAATTTAATAAACAAACGATAACATTGTGTAGTTTAACTATTAGCAAACATAATAATTATAACATATGGTAGCCTTTCATGAATATTTAAGTCCCAAGAGCCACTTTAGCGTCATTCAGTTGTGGGGCAAATGACGCAAAAGCGTCCATGCGGTAGGGGCAGGCGACAGTTATTTCAACACGGCCGGTTAGACATATGGCTGACTATAGAATCAGTCCTCTTACTTGGCCCCTAAATATTCTTAGGAGATACGTAAAGGTTAGGGGAGGTTGGTGTAGTGATGCTTTACATTTGAGGGGTTACTTATATACTTTTTACCTCCGAAATGTTAGCGCTTGACTGTGATCACACACCACGGTAAGTGATGTTACAGTCTAAGGTGAAAGCTTGCTAATCTGATAAGAAATTTCAACACAGCGTCTTATCGGAACAAAATCTCTTTGCGTGGCGGTTCGTCTTTGCTGGTAGAGTGGTAACTAGCTAAGTCCGAAGATGCAATGCAGAAAATGCAATTTCCAATCACGGATCGAACTCGGGACCTCTGCTAGCAAAGCTAGTACTCACACCACGATGTCAACGAGGATATCATAATTGGAAGTCCAGTTCATGTAACTGTTGCTATTTGAAATACTAAATGGAACGAAATTACTATTTATGAAACGAATATAATAGTCCAAAGGCTCATTGCAGTCACCCATAATCGTAAGTTCATGTAACCAGAAGTCCAATTCAATTCTCGTGAAGGTAATAAGCATAGCTTACAAAGATGCCTGTATCTCTTGATCCCAATAGTAATTTTATGGTTTTTGTTTATTAAAGTGAAACATTTTTCGCCCATCTATCGCATGTCGCATTACAGACAGCAGTAGAATGGGTTTAAATTGAAAAGCTCTCAACAAAACAGCCACTGATAATAGAAAAAAGTTAAATTTGCATGAGTACAAAGTACTCGTCTCAAAAACTTCTTTGCCAGACATTTTTTTAAGTTTTGTCTATAGTCATACAAATCTAACTTTAGATTTCCGAGACTTAGAGGAAGAGAAAGAGGAAGTTATGTCAGGAATTTAAT
The DNA here is from genome assembly GCA_015832385.1 of Elymnias hypermnestra. Classification (NCBI taxonomy): domain Eukaryota; kingdom Metazoa; phylum Arthropoda; class Insecta; order Lepidoptera; family Nymphalidae; genus Elymnias; species Elymnias hypermnestra. The sequence goes on along the minus strand of JACTOM010000094.1, from coordinate 2,589,738 downwards.
GAATTTAATTGTCATTAAAATTGAAATCATTTATTGAAATCTCAAATGTCGAATTATAAATAAAAATACCACGTGTCTTTATCAATATTATAAATTATTAATTAAATTTTGCTTTTCAATTTAAAAATTTAGAAAAGAAAATTTATGAAATATTTATGATTAAGTATTTATGATAATGATTAAATGACGAGTGGAAAATTAAAACGTCACATGCTATTAGTAAATATTAAAACTACCTAACCTTCATACGAATGAGCATAAATTTTTCCCTCATACGCCTAAAGAAGTTCCACTTTTTTTTATTGCTGACAGATCAGCGCTTGACTGTGATCTCACATGATGGTAAGTGATGATACAGTCTTAGATGGAAGCGCGCTAATCTGTTAAGAGGAAATATACTCCTCACGGTTTCTACAAATCATCGTACCGGAATACAAATCTCTTTGTTTGGCGGTACGTTTTTGCTGGTAGGGTGGTAACTAGCCACGGCCGAAGTCTTCCACCAGTCCAGACTCAGACAAATTAGAAAATACAATATTCTAAATTCGTCCTACCGGGGATCGAACCCGGGACCGCCGCTAGCAAAGCCAGTACTCGCACCACTGCGCCAGCGAGGCCGTCATACTTCAAAAATACTTGCACCATTGTCTCATAAAACCTTACATTTATTTCTTTGATTCTTAATTATTAATACAACAGGAATACAGTTAAAAAAATTCAGTAAAAAAAACTGACATTTTTTGCACAAATTGACGATTGATAAAGAATATATAGTTGTATATAGAACCACTTTTTAATAAAGTCTAAAATTATCACACTTGTAAAAGTATACGCTTACAGAGAGAGAAAAAAACGAGTGTGCTTTCTTAACAACTACACTTTTCGTAACGTTCTCGTTACGAATTCACCAGCTTACTCCCCAAGTCATGCGTAAAGACTTAATAAATGAAAGTTACCTCCTTGATTATATCCCATCCATTATTATGCCTTTTGATGAAGGAAAACATCATGAAATAAACTGCATATCCCGGGAGTAATTCTGTAGTATGTGTAGTCTACCTGTGCTTGAGCGGCATGGTAGGTCTATGCTCTAAAACCCTCTCTCCTATGAGTAAGGAGGCCTGTGAGCATAATGAGACGTTATTAGGCTACTAAATTGATACGTGGCTTAATGATACTTAGAACAGTGACCAGGAAGTCAAGACGCGCATTAAAATAGCAGGAAGTACTTTTATAAAAATTGAGAGAATACTCTGCAATCGCAAAATTAAAATTCCTTTCCGTACTCAACTGCTCCAAAGCTACGTCTGGCTGATTCTCTTGCTAAATGCATTTCGACAGATGTTGTAAATTAGCTGGATATGTGGAAAAAAGTGGAAGTTCTGCGGCGACTTAATGAAAAGCCATAACTTTTGCTAACCATCGAGATGAGAAGTCACATATCTGGGATATGTCCTAGACACGAAAGATACGAACTCCACAGCTCATCTTGATGACAAGCTTTCTAGTAAAAGAGATATTGGCCGCAGAAAGAAATCCTGGTTTAACAACATCTGCTAGTGGACAGGTATAATGAACGCCACTGAACGTATCCTCGCGTAGGATAAAGAGAAATACGCAGCGCTGACTGACAACCTTCGCTAGTCGAAGAGGCACGATAAGTAGAAGGAATACTTACCTCATTGAATGGTCTGCCTCATTGATCTAGTGTTCAGCATGTTCGAACACATATATAAGGTTCTGTTAAGAGTTTTCTTTCAAGATTTTCTCAACATTTGCTCGAAGTAGGGAAGTTAGAGGTGTGATTCAACCCCGTGCTTCGGAGAGCAAGTTAAGCCGTCGCTCCTGCACCGGAACTCTCTCCGGTCGCGTCGGATTCCCGTCACATCGGACTATGAGAGTGAAGGAATAGAGAGTGCGCTTGTGCACTATGCCTGCCAACCTGTAGTGGAGCAGCGTGATTGGTCTATGCTCTGCAGACCCTCTTTTCAAGCGACTTCAAAAAAGAGGAGGAGGTTATTAATTCGTCTGTATTTTTTTTATTATGTATTATGAGAAAACAGTATAAATCTTTACATTGAGCATGTGCGCGACAAATGGACAAATAACTCAAGATCACGCCAACCGATTTCGAAGATTCTTTTTTTATTGGGGATACACTTCAAAGGTTGCTCAATAAAGTTTGGTTAGGTTTTGATCACGGGATCCCTGAAAATTAACGGAACTCTTCAATTCTTAGGAGCAAATTTAAGGTACAGAATCTTTTATAGGCTATCCGGGTATTTGAGTCACCTACCGTGACGTCGTTATGATCAAATGATTGTCTTAGTTAAATATGATTGGCATAATATATAACTGTCTGTAATCAAATGGCAATGACCTTACGTTTGTTGCTGCATTACAATATTATAAGGTGTATTATGTGTAAAGCGGTGGTAGCCAAGTGTAGGGGAGAGGGAAACTTTTGCGTATTAGTGATGCGCTCGATTACCATATAAAAGAATGGTGATAGCGAGGTGACAAAATAATCGTACTCATGCAAATTTCACTTTATAAAGTTGTTTCATTTAATCGGTGTTGTCTCATATGAGCAACACGTTTTTAGGCGTACATATATTGCGCTTTCGTAGATTTAGAAAAGGCCTATGATCGAATGGTGAGGAATGAGTTGTGGTCAACGTTATCTACGTATGGGGTGAGAGGTAATCTGATTCAAGCATTGAAGTCTCTCTATGAGGGTTCTAGTGCTTGTGTCAGAATAAACGGAGCGTACACGGAGTGGTTTCCTGTCAAAAGAGGTGTTCAACAGGGATGTGTTGCGTCACCATGGACATTCAACCTTTTCATGGATAACTGTTTGACAGACTTAAAAGAAAGTATGTATGGGTTAAGAATGAATGAATTACTCTTCAAATGTTTACTCTACGCAGATGATCAAGTAATACTTGCGTCATCCGCTAATGAGGTACAGGAGATGCTAAATATTATGAATGAAGCTTTGAAAGGGAAAGGAATAAAAGTGACTGTAAGCAAAACGAAAGTTATGCTTTTTGAAAGAGATGAAACTATGATAAATGGCAATATTTTGACAGACGTGGAACGAGTGGAAGAGGTGAAAGAATTTGTATACTTGGGATCTAAATTTACAAAAGATGGAACATGTGAAAGTGATATTGAAAGGAGAGTGAATGCAGGGGAATATGGGAAATGGTGCACTGCGTGCCTTTATGAATAGCCAGATGGTGTCTCACTGGCTGTGTATGCTGGAGTGGATATGGTAGTGAAAGTTGGGTATGGCAGAAGAATCACAAAAGTAAAATAAATGCGGTAGAGATGAGAGCGTTGAGAAGTATGAGTGGATTAAAACTGAGTGACAGAATAAGAAATACTGTGATAAGAGAACGTTGTGGTATAAAAGAAGACGTAATGACTAAAATTGAGAAAGGTATGCTTAGATGGTTTGGGCATGTAGAGAGAATGAATGAAAGGAGACTGACAAAAAGGATTTATAAGTCAAGAGTAAATGCGAATGTTGGAAAGGGAAGACCAAGGCGAATGTTCCTGGACCAAATCCAGGACACTTTAAATAAGGGCCAGGTCAAGAGTACTCTAAACCAACGAACTTGTATGAAAGGTTAAATGAGAATGCAAGAAGCGAAGGAGTTATGCAAGGATCGTGGCAAATGGAAGGACGTTGTCTCTGCCAACCCCTATGGGAATGAGGCGTGATGCTATTTATGTATGTATATATTCAGAAGAACTTGTTAGTGTACTTCAGATTCACTAAAAATCAAAAACTAAATTGATTTATCTATGAGTGAGGAGGCTGGTGCCCAGCAATGCGACATAACAAGCTTCTACTTAGTTGACCTTACCTATAACAACTATATATTTAGTATTTTTCAAGTAAGTTTTTTAAAAAAGTAAAGAAACTTTCGAAAAACATGATCGATTTGTTTTGCAATTTAATTGTTTTCTGATTGCCTGGTCCTTTTAATTCCAATGCTCCTCGTAATACATACCCTACGCTGCGACGGCCGTATTTTACGTTTCGTAACCGATTTATGTCGGCATTGCCGGCCGTTTATTTGTTCGAAAATTGGTACGTGTGATTAAGTCGTAAAAAACCGGTAGATACCGATCTTTCGTTTATTTGTCCCTTAAATTTTCCATTTAGATTTTTTTTCCTTATAAAATAACAGTTAAACACGCCCCATTTTCTTTGCAAGTGTAAAAGGTTTTTATGACTTACGTATGTTGCGTCAAAAGTGTATTAATTCCAATATCTTTATGATATGTTCCTGGGGTTTTTGCATGTAATATATGACGCAAAATCCCACAAAGAAAACGTAAAAAAACATATTTAATATTTCTAGTCTCTATCTAAATGTGGATCTTAAAGTATATTACGGCGACGTCGTTTTCGGCGATATCTATATGGCAACCCGTGCTGGCCTACCGTTGTATCACTGCTTGTTAAATCGCTAATATCTTCTAAGATATTCATTTTTAATAAAATGATAATTTAAGATACTGTTAAGAGCAGTTTTAATCTACATAAAATACACAATGTATTTAATGTATTTAATTTGATACAGAGTATTACTGTATTGTCCAAATTGGCTTGGTAAATAACACATATTTTTTTGTACTATATAAAAGATAAAAATGTTAACTCTGGGTTATCAATTAGAGATAATTATATAACACCATTGACTTTTTTGTTGATTTTTGTAAGATATACAATTCCGTAGCACGTTAGTTCGATCTATCGTATAAGGTTTAGCCATGGTTTGCGATTTAAGTGCACAAAAATACGAAAAATATGTTTGTTACAACATCATATTACAAATCTTTGATTTTTTCAATTTTCCTAGAATAGAATATGAATTGTTTATATGTATAAACCTGCCTCTTGAATCAGTCCATCCATTTCTGAACAGCATTAAAATTCATTGAATAGTTAAAAAAATATTAGGGAAAAGACTGCGGAAGCATCTCCGTTTTATACTATTAAAAATAAATAAAAAAATCGCATTTTTTTATAAACCGATACCTTGAATATGCATTATAAATAAGTCATTCGATGAAACCTTACACGAATTTCTCGTCTGGATAATAAATTAATACTGCTTTCAGTTGTCTGCATATTAATGACGTGGTCATAACAGACGCCGCCGTTATTTGCGATGCGAATCCATAATAAATCATTTCCACAGATTCAATTAATTTAAAGAATGATAGTAGAGTGCTTGCGGCCATCATTAAAAAGCGATTGATATCCGTTTCATCCGTACCTCATAAAATATGTATGTTTTAAAGATAATCTTTAACATAATGCCTCAATATTTTAATGAAAGCTGTGCCCTGGGATAAGGGAGTAAAAGGACACACATTATTTGGAAACTAAGAAGGAAACTGCATTTAGCCGTGTTACTTTTCGGCGTGATAAGATTTGGCAAGCCCTCATACCTTCTAAGTAAACTAACCTGGATTCAGTCGGTACATCGTAGTGCGGCATTTCGGGGTTCATTTAAATATGCTGCCACCAAATGTTGGAACAACATTCCGCCCCCTATTAAAAATTTAAAAACAAAATTAACCTTTAAAAATCATTTAAAACGCTTCTTGATAGACAAGCAAGACCATGGAAATTTAGTGGCAGAACTCTCTCCTCTTTAGGATTTCTACGTATATATTTATAATGTATTTTTTTTACTTACTATATGTGTTATCTTTATTTATTACAACAAATATACGTCTGATTCTTATTTTTTACTTTTTTAAGTTATATATCGATATGTGTGTATAGTTGTGTTTATATTATGCATATTTATATATATGCATATGTGTGTATATGTATATGTATGCGTGTGTGTGTGTGTGTGTGTGTGTGTGTGTGTGTGTGTGTGTGTGTGTGTGTGTGTGTGTGTGTGGATGTATATATAGGTAGTAAGCTTAGTATTTTTCATTCATAATAGTTTAAGTTTGTTTATAAATAATTGCATTTTATTCTTTATTTTTTGTTGACGATAGTGCATGCAATGTAGAATAAATTTATTTTCTTTTCTTTCTTTCTTCTTCTTTCTTTGAAAATAATTTATTAACTAAACATATAAAATATATTATTTCTTTTATACATGTTTTTGAAGTCAAGACTTCTTGCGCATCGTTGTGATTTGAAAGTCGTTGAAACGGAAAAGCGACAGTAAAAAGAGACAGACACATGAATTCATAAGATGTAACGTGTGGGATAATGAGATAGGAAGTATACAGTATTTGTTATATTCGTGCTTCCGTTTGTGCTCTGTTTCGTGCCTCCACTTGTTTCCACCAAAGGATAGTGGGAGTTAAAATTAAATCGTTACTAAAACCTACAATTGTTCTTTTATCTAAATTTTACATTCATTATCTTCTACCACGTGAATTGCATAGTTGTGATACAGTTTCAGATGTAACGCTGTAACATGGTAACAGTTTATTTACCTCCTAAAAACAGCACAGACCTCGTCTCAATGGATGGACGTCTACTGTTGGACGTGGGTCTTACGTAATGCTCCAACGGCTACCGGCGAACCACTTGATGTCGTCGGTCCACCTTATAGGGGGTTTTCCTACACTACGCCGTCAAGTGAGGGGTCGCCACTTCAGCACCTTCGGGCCCTAACATACATCGGTCCTTCGGACTATTTGCCCCGCCCATTGCCACTTCACTTTCACGATTCGTAGGACTAGTCGGGGACTAGTTCTGCTATAGATCTCCTCATTTCTGATCCGATCACGTAAAAAACTCCAAGCCTTCACCATCGCCCGCTGAATGAATGAGCTTCCGCATGAGGCTCATAGGCAGCGACCATGTCTTAGAACCGTAAGTCATAACTGGCAAAAAGCCCGATGTAAAGACTTTGGACTGCAAGCACTGAGGGAACGCCGCCCAACCGAGTTGCATTCGGCGGTTGATTTCTTTCTCGATATTGGACCTGACTAGCTGGACTGTATGTCCCAGGTATGTGTACTCATCAACAATTTCTTTACGATAACTGGTTGCGGCGGTGCATGGATATTTGACATAGTTTTCATCTTATCCATGTTCATTTTTAGGCCCACCTGTTGAGAAACTTTGCTGAGGTCATCGAGCATTGTATTAAGATCTTGAAGAGTCTCTGCCATAATGACCTCATCATCGGCAAATCGTAGATGAGTGATGTACTCACCGTTGATTTTGATGCCTAGTCCGTTCTACACAAATAGCTTAAAAAGGTCTTTCAGCGCCGCGGTGAAGAGCTTCAGAGAGATCACGTCTCCCTGTCGCACTCCAAGCTGCAGTTGGATAGATGCTGGGCTTTAGTCCTATATACAGACTGACATGGTGGCATTATCGTAGAAGCACTTCAACACGTGTATGAACCGGTAGTCAATTCGGCATCTATGTAAAGATCTCCACACGGCCCATGTTTTCCCCGAATAGAAGTCTTTCTCATACGCCAATCATAGTGGCTGATTACACTCCTCGGTAACAAAACAGCATAGAACTGGAATAATGGTATTTGCTTTGTAGTACGTCGTTGCTGGTAGGGTGATAGCCTGTCAGTCTCATCCTCCCACTGATTCAGACGTAGACATGTTAACAAACACAATTTACTTAATATACCCTGCTTAATACCATAATGTCCTAGTGCTGGGAGACGTAGGCACCGTTAAGTTTCTCTTTACAATCCATCGTGCATATCCTGCATATCCCAGAAGTAATTCAGGGAGTATGTCTCGCCTGCCAACCCGCAATGGAGCAGCGTGATATGTTCATGTTCTAAAAACTCTCATCTATATGTGAGAAGGCCAGTGCCCAATAGTGGGACGTTATTAGGCCGCTTCTTAGTTACGTGGCTTGAATGAATGAATGAATCTTGGAGCAGTGAACAGAAAGTTAATACAGGCATTGAGATAGCACCTGTACCTGTCTAAAAATAAATCTATGCTCTGAAAACCATCTCTCTTATCAGTGAGGAAGCCTGTGCCCAATAGTGGGACATAAACGGGCTGCTACTTACCCTGCTCGAAACCACCCGTCACCTCTGCTAAAGAAGCACGTCTTCACTACATTACACCAGTGTCGCTTCTTAATATGACTAGATTTGATTTAAAAACATCTCTAACCAACCAAACGTAACTTTTATAGGCAATACTTTACTTTAGTCATAAATATATAACAGAAGCCGTATTCAATATTATATTTTAATATTCGACAGAATACATAGCGTGTATCTGCACGGTCGAATGTACGTTACATATGGCGCTTTGTCGTCTACTCGTGATATAACTAAACTATTTTTAACCAACTTCAAAAAAGAGGTAGGTTTTATATTCCACAATATGAGTTTTTCATCAATTTCTATAACAAACTCCCAGAAGACGTTACTGAGATTAAAAGAATGTTACTTGAAAAATCGTATTATAAATTGAAGGATTACTTAGACGATAAAAAGTTATAGGAGTATTTATGATGGAGTAATTATGATGGCAAAAAAGGAAATCAGACTAATTGTACCTGAGCCTTTCTCGTGGAAGAGGTTAAAGAATTTTTATTCTTGGGATCTAAATTTACCAAAAGATGAACATGTGAAAGTGAGGAGAGTGAAGTGGAGCAAGGAGAGTGAATGCAGAGAATATGGTAAAAGGAATGAAAATGAATGTAAACAAAACGAAAGTTATGCTTTTTGAAGGAGATGAATCTATGAAGAATGGCAATATTTTGATAGATGGGGAACAAGTGAAAGAGGTGAAAGAATTTGTATACTTGGGATCAAAATTTTCAAATGATGGAACATGTGAAAGTGATATTGAACGGAGTGTGAATGCAGGGAATATGGTAAATAGTACTCTACGCGCCCTTATGTGCATGCAGGAGTGTTGGTGCCAACACTTATGTATGGTAGTGAAAGTTGGGTATGGCAGAAGAATCACAAAGGTAAAATAAATGCGGTAGAGATGAGAGCGTTGAGAAGCATGAGTGGATTAAAACTGAGTGACAGAGTAAGAAATAGTGTGATAAGATAACGTTGTGGTATAAAAAAAGACGTAGGGACTAAAATTGAGAAAGGTATGCCTAGATGGTTTGGGCATGTAGAGAGAATGAATGAAAGAAGACTGACCAAAAGGATTAAGAGTACTCTAAACCGACGAACTTGTATGAAAGGTTTAATGAGAATGAAAAAAGCGAAGGTGATATGCAAGGATAGTGGCAAGTGGAACGACGTGGTCTCTGCCTACACCTATGGGAATGAGGCGGGATGCTATGTATGTATGTTATAAAGACAACTGTTATTGAGCTAAAATATTCAGCCTTAACAAAGACTATTAAAAACCGATTAAACCTTTATAAGATCCAAATTTATTTAAATAAAGAAATAGGATAATAAAAAATATGTGGAATCTATAAAATATTGTTTGCTTATAAACCTAATGATGAAAATATATTGCAAATAAGACAGACAATATTACGTCGTATAACCTTTACCAACTCTTATATTGAGTCATTAAAGTCTCCCTTGAAATCTCGAACAAGGGAAATCAGAGTTCAGAGCTTGACACGTAGGGCTTCACTGCCAACAAAAATAAATACAAAAAGAAACTGTTGTATAAAATAAAAGAAAAATTGTATCAAAGCTTTGGAATAATACGTTTTATACAATGTATCAATATTTTCATTTAAAATTACAACAAGTACAGACTTTGTGCGAAATTAGCGTATAGAGGAAATCAGAGACATTGAAACGGAAGATCTTGTTATATATATCAAATATTATTGTTGCGATCAGAAATTGTTGGTTGTCAATGTCAAAAAAAAAATTAAAAGTGCGTACGTAAAAAGTACACGTCAGAAGTGAAACTTCTTGGCTAATTTATAAGTCTTGTTTAAATTTATACAAATCTAAAACTTTAGATTACCGAGACTTATAGGGAGGGGAAAAGGATATGTTAAGAATGTAATTGTCATTAAAATAGTCGGAAATTAATAGAAATAATTTATTTAAATCTCAAATGACGAATTGTAAAAAAAAATGCCACGATTAGAAATTATTAATTAAATTTCGAAAAGAGAATTGTAAAATAGTATATTGAATTATTAAATGACGAGTGGCATATTAAAATACAACATGTTATTTGTAATTATTAAAACTACCTAACCTTCAAACGAATAAGTATAAAAAACGCTGCACATCTTCGTGACGCTATTCACGCGTTTCATCCATCCAAAATTTACCATCATTTGAGTTCCGAGCGACGAGTCGAATATCAAATGTCTGACATTCCAAACTAAACTGCCTAAAAAACTAATCTAAACTAAGCTTTCTAGTAAAAGAGGTGTTGGCCGCAAAAAGAAATCCTGGTTAAGCAACATCTGCGACTGGACAGCTGTAATGAATGCCGCTTAACTTATCGCCGAATCCAATTCGCTTGGGCAGCGTTCGGGAAACTACGCCAGATATTTTCGTCCGATATCCCTCAGTGACCTGAAGACCAAATTCTTCGAACAGTGCGTGTTGCCAGTGATGACCTACGGTTCTGAGACGTGGTCTCAAAGTCACTCAGAGTGCGATGGAGAGGGCTATGCTCAGAGTTTCTCTACGTGATCGAATCAGAAATGAAGAGATCCGTAGCGGAACCAAAGTCACCGATATAGCCCTACGAATCGCGAACCTGAAGTGGCAATAGACGGGGCACATAGTGCGACGAACCGATGGACGTTGGGGCCGGAAGGTGCTGGAATGGCGACCCCGCACCGGACGACGCAGTGTAGGAAGACCCCCCACAAGGTGGACCGACGATATAAGGAGGATCGCCGGTAGCCGCTGCAGCCAGGCCGAGCAAGATCGGGCCTAGTAGGCATCATTTCGTGAGACCTATGTCCAGCACTGGACGTCCATCGGTTGAAGCGACGACGACGAGGAGCGACGAGTGTCTAAGAGAAATCGAAATTTTTGTTTTTACGATATTCCAAGCATTTTTTATTTACTCACCTTTTAAAGCTTCTCTGATCTTTCACAAACAATTCAAAACCAAAATTCAGCCGAGCTGTTTTCGAATTTTAATGATACCAACGAACAGCAATTACGTATAAAAACTATATGTATATAATTATATTTATCTTATATTTGTTATATTTTTAGATTATGCTAAGATCATTGTAATTATATTAGTACAATGTTTACATGTGCTACTTTCAGTTTAATATTTCTCGAGTGGGAAGTTTTACAAGGGGGGATAGTGGATGGTTGGATAGAGAGTGAGATCTAATCTATTTTTGGCACGAGAGGAGTGAAGTATGATTTTTTTCAACGCGGGGAAATCCTCGTGGATACCTGGAATACTCGGTTAGTAGATGTTCCAGGTTATGCCGGACTCATACCGGCTAAAACCCAACGGTGCCTCTGCATCACTTGGAGACAGTCAAGAGTACGCGACTGACAGACATTCACAACCCCGCCAGCGATGTGCCCGTTTCGGCCCAACTCGTTTAATGACCCAAAACTTACTCCGAAAGTGGCTTGCCTGGAGCACCTGGCAAGCCACCAACCACCAAAGACCTCTCGTTGTTGGGCAACGAATCCCTCATCCGTTACCCATAGGTCACCACTAAGGAGGCAGGCAATCGTGGGCCTCTCGGCTCCTTCCCGGCTTCAGGAGTGAAGTATGAGATATAACTTTGAAGAAGCGAAAAATAAGAATTACTTATCTTGAAGAAGCATGCCTCATTGACACATTCCCATCTGAGCTGAGCGTGCGAGCGAGAGCGCGGAGCAAGCGATAGAGAGGCACTATCGGTCTAATCCTATTGTTTATCAGAACAACAGTTCTTCATTAATATTTTCTTTTGAGGTTACCTCGTCCGTAAACCAACTTTAGAGACAATGATACGGATTTTCAAGTAAATTAAAGAACCAACAGACACTTTCGTATACTCACACACACGTGTGACGTCGAACGAGTAAAGAAAATGTTTCCCTACTGTGCTATAAGAAGTACTTCTTCAAAAAAACAATATAAATAGATTCAAATTACCATATTTAATATAATATATCATCTGAGGCGGCCCTGAGTCAAGTTAATGAGTGTAGTACTTGAACTTTAATATATTTTCTCTACGCCTTTCCCTGTGTTCGTAATTTGACGGGAACAAATTTAATTATTGTGTGCTTCTGACATGGTAATTGTGACTTTGTATGTAATCTTTTGTGTGCTTGAGTTACGCCGACGTTCGGAAATAAGATGCGAAGAAAGGGTGCTGAACTCTGGAATCCAATCATTTATTTGTACGAGCTTGTTACTGCGCTTCCATTTTAACCAACATTGTTTTCATACTCGATTTAGCTCGCAGACGGAGTTTGCCAAAGACTTTATATTATGAACCAAATGTATTGTGTTTGTATAATCAAGTGTATTGTTATTACAAATTGTAAAGAAGTTTTTCCTTGACAAACATTTTATATTTATTTATCAAAGTTTGCAAACAGATGTGACATTAAATCTTTTACTTCCATATTTATGTAAAAAAACAGCAATATTTTTTGAAAAACGTTGTTTTTTGCTCATTAGTAGCGAGTTGTATAAATTACATACATACATACATAGCATCACGCCTCATTCCCATAGGGGTAGGCAGAGACAACATCCTTCCACTTGCCACGATCCTTGCATATCTCCTTCGCTTCTTTCATTCTCATTAAACCTTTCATACAAGTTCGTCGGTTTAGAGTACTCTTGACCTGGCCGTTATTTAAAATGTCCTGGATTTGGTCCAGGAACGTTCGCCTTGGTCTTCCCCTTCCAACTTTCGCATTCACTCTTGACTCATAAATCCTTTTTGTCAGTCTCCTTTCATTCATTCTCTCTACATGCCCAAACCATCTAAGCATACCTTTCTCGATTTTAGTCACTAAGTCTTTTATACCACAACGTTCTCTTATAACACTATTTCTTACTCTGTCACTCAGTTTTAATCCACACATACTTCTCAACGCTCTCATCTCTACCGAATTTATTTTACTTATGTGATTCTTCTGCCATATCCAACTTTCACTTTTTTTTTGATAAATTGTCTATAAAAAATCATGACTATATTAATTCAATAATTTATTTATTAAGTAAGAATCTTGTCTGAAAGAGATTGCTTGCAGCAATAAGACCGCCTTTCCACGCTTCTAGTTCTAGTTGTTTTATTCTTCGTTTTGTATTTCCTGTATGTGTGAAACACTTTATTGCACACAAATAAAGTGTTTCTATCTATCTATCAATCTTTTCGACAAAACACAAACCATTTTTTGAAAGTTATTGACATAGTCACCAATACTAGTGGTCTAAATTCGACTATAATTAATTTAAATTATAAGTTTGAACATTATTAACTTTCTGTTATCATATGTCGTTGCAATAATCTATTTATATCAAAATAAGTCTTCATTTTCTACGCAAGTGATAGAGTATATAAAATTGAATAATATATTTCAATTTAAATAATATTTTAAATAAAGGATAATATAATAATATATAATAACGGCTCGTCATTTGACTAAATCGTATTCTTAGAAACAATGGCCTTCCCATTGGTGGATTTGTAAACATTGTAATTGACGCTACTGACTTCAATTATATTAATTGTAACTATTAAAAACAAACAGGAAATGGTAGTTTCTTAGTAAATTTTTTAAATTAAATATAACATGGATAGAATAGAGTAAAGGACTATTGAGTTTCTCGCCGGATTCTTCTCAATAGTTAGCTAGGTTCCGAACCGATGGTAGAGCCTTGGACAAGAAAGATTATTGAGTTAACTGGAATTATAGAATATTTTAGTTTAATTATTGACTTTTATCATGAAATCCTATTAAATTAAATTAAATAATTTATAATTATATTATTAATTTACTGATTATTACTCATTCCTGACGCGAGCACGACTGGACCAATTTCGATAATTCTTTTGTTGTTCTGTTATGTTTAAAGTTAAGTGAAGGTTTATATGATAAAAAAAAATAAATAAGTTTGTAGAACAACAGAAATTGTAAGAAAACTAAACCACCACAGTAACTTTTCTAATGTAACCTCCTTAGTACTTTTGACAATATAAACTTTTTTAATGTAACCTTATGACGTTTGACGTACAACGAATGACAATTACGCAACATACGCAATATGCGTGTGTGTGTATGGTAGGTGTGTAATGTATTTTTTGTGAATAAATAAAAAAAATGTTAATAAAATACACTCCTTCTCTTTATAAGCCACTAGCAATGCCCCACGGTTTCAACCGCGTAGATACCAATCTCGTGGCAGTGTAAAATCTACTAAACCTAGACTATAGGTTTATTTTTTATTTCACTTAGTTTTTAATTACTTCCTTTCAGATTATTAGATACACACATTCATAATCTAAACAATATACAGATTTTACTTTACACAGAATACAAATCTAACTAATATATTTTTAAATACGTCACATCATTTACGTAGAATATCCGACATTAGCAAATTTAGAAATACTTTACAGGTATTCTTGATTTCAAGGAGGTAATGAAAGAAATTTTCAAATCGCTCCAGTAAATGTAAGCTCGATAAAAATAAAAAGAGTACAGGGCCCGTAGACATGTTACTTCCTAAGATTGCTAACGCTCATAAAATGTATGGGAATGACGTTTAATTTATCGATTAGTGTCGATAAGAAACGTCATTCCCATACATTTTTTTGAGCGCTAGCAATCTTCGAAAGTAACTTGTCTAGATAAGCTAACTCAACAGTCGCAGGCCCAGGTATAAGGGTCGCGACAATTTTTTTTAGATTGACATTTTAAAATTCGTTTTATAAAGTATTTTACAGGTATTAAAACACTCTTTAATATGATAAGACATATAATAGTATAAGAATTAATACAGAGGTACGAATAATATCGTTGGATTATTGTCGGCACTTTTATTAACTTTTCAAATAATAAAAAGTAGTTATAGTGGCGTAACTACAGTAATTGGATACATAGTATCGCGGACTTTTTTGTAGATATTTATACATTCTATAATATTGTAAAACATTTTTGTTGGGATATGTCGCTCAGTGTAAATGCAGCTTTCTAAAGGTGAAAAAAATTTTGAAATTGGTCCAGTAGTTTTTGTGTGCAAACGATACAAACATACCTACATACAAAGGCAAATGTTTCATCTTTATTATTGTGAGCCCCTTCGACAGCTAACACTGGCGAAGATTCTGATTCAGGATCAAAAGAAAATGCCACCAGACTTTCCAACGGTCCGCCGTCCACTTCTCACCAGACGAGGATATATGTATGCGATCGAACTGTTGTTCAGCAGGAAAGTTTACGCCAAAATGACTTTCTTATATATCGTATTTACGACTGGCACGCGGACTCTATTGTGACAAGTAAACAACGCTAATTGGCTCTTTATTGATAATAAAGTACATCTTATGACTAGCGTTCTATTATTCTCCAATCAAAAGGTTACATAAAGTGTACAAACAATTTATTCCGAGATAAACAAATATATACATACTATAGTCGACAAAACATTTCTTATACGATTTTACTAGTTACACTGGCCTGCATAAAAAAAAATTTTTTCTCCTTGTTTTCATGCATGAATTCTTCATATTTTTTGCTCTAAACATGGAATCTGACATACAATTAAGTACCACACATAGATTTCCAATATAATATTTATTTAATTAACAAACAATATATTAAAACATCAATTATTATAACGAAATGAATAAATATTACGGTCTAAGTTTTACATTGAAAAATCCTAAATTATAGTCACAAAATGAACAAATTATATCGGTCAGCTATCTCATAATATGGTGAGAAAATTTGTTATTTTGTAATTTTTTTCTTTTCATTGTTTCTATTGGAGTTTCTCAGCGAATTGACCAACAGAAATCAGCGAGTATTGCTGCTGACCATTTCCTATTGTAGCGTTTTTCAATCTGCATTATATCCTGATGAAACCTTTCACCATGCCCATCCGATATGGCTCCAAGATTTTCAGGAAAGAAATTTAAATGAGAGTCCAAAAAATGAAACTTGAGTGACATATTGCATCCTAAAGCTTTATAAGCAGAAGGAAGCTCTCGAATGATTTGTCGGTTGTTCTAACTTTTTGTATTCCCAAGAAAATTATGACAGACTTCCACAAAAGCCACCCACCCTCTTTTTTCTGCTCAACTTCGAATCAAAAGTTTCATATTTCATTAGCTCACGTATCTCCGGATCCACTAAAATTCCTACCTTCAATTTTGCGTCACTGACGATGGGAAAAAACCTAGACGTGATGGAAAAAATCGGCCAACGGGGATATATTCAGAACATTTGAATCGTCATATTTATTTGCAGGATTTCATTGCAGACCAGTGTTATTTATATACATATAGACTCTAAATTAATCAAAATATAATATTTGTATACGAAAGGGAAAAGTTGCGAACAATATTAGTTTAAATACGTATGGGAGCTTTCGTACTTCTATAAAATACGTCTTGACTATAGCTATAAATAAACAATTCATATAATTGAACAACATCTTGTCTATTTATAAAGTAATCATTGTCCCATATGCTGTGGAAACGACGTCGTTACGCCTTAGGCTGCCTGGCAAAGCGGAGCTGAGTGGAAAGCTACGGTGGAACTAAGAAAATATTGTTCTGCGATGAATGAAATAAACTAAACAGAAATTGCAAGTCCAAACGTAAAATAACATATCGAGAATGTTACCATAAGGCGCAATATAGTGGAAACTCTCAAGAGCTTTATCGTATGCCCGTCGTATATCTATTGATAAATATATTTAGTTTGCTACATACGCCTATTTTACCTATAATAAAATTAATTTGTATACTCGATATGTACATATGATACAATTCTTTTTGTTAAAGTTATATTTAAGAATCGCGTAACAGTGCAAATTAAATTTATGTTTAACTAGATGACTCGCGCAGCAACAGAGCTTATAGTGAGCCAACCTTAAATGATAGATCTAAGCTCAGGTTCTGTCGGGCCACGGTTGCTTTGTGTGAGCCTACCGAGGTGTGCCACGAGTTTGGCTGCGCCGTTGACACGGCCCAACACACACTTGAGGCGTGCCCAGCCTGCACTGTTCAGCGTGCCGTGCTCGTGGCGGTTATTGGAGCAGATCTCTCGCTGCCCACCGTCATTAGAATGATGGAGAGCATGGTGTGCTACGCTCTCCTTCTGCCGGGATGTTATGACGCGGAAGGAGATTAGAGTTAAGGGAGGCGGGAAGGAGGCGGGAAGGAGGCGAGAGGCCCACTACCGTCGTCGCCCTCCTTAATGGTAACCTTTGGGTAACGGAAGCGAGGTCCGTTGCCCAACAAAGAGTGGTGGTTGGTGGCTTGCCAGATGCACCAGGCAATCCACCTTCGGAGTAAGTTTTGGTCATTGACCGAGTTGGGCCTAAACAAGCGGGGTTGCGAATGTCTGTCAGTCGCATTCTCGTGACCCCGTCTCCGAGTGATGTAGGAGCACCGCTGGGTTTTAGCCGGTATGAGTCCGGCATACCCTGGAACATCCTCCCGAGTATTCCAGGTATCCACGAGGATTTCCCAGCGTTAAAAAAAACAAATCTAAGCTGCCATTTTTAGAGCTTTTAAAGGACAACAATTTTGTCACACTTGATTTTTGTGAAACTATAACCGTTGACGCAGCAGAACCTCTCAATAGAAAACTCCAATGTTACATCATCTCAACCTCATAAAAAATTGGCCTAGTATTTCCTGAGATATTCAGTTTTATAATATTAATATAGATTATTTGCTTTGTTTACTTTGAAGTTGTATCAAAACTTGTGTATTGAATTGAGTATATATGTGTATTTAATATATATAAAGGCGTATCCTGCCAGGATGAGGTGTTACAATCTTGGGCTCTGTCTGCCATAATGTGGGTAGTCGGGCAAGGAGATCAGCGTCGGGTATTTCAATAAAATATTCCACGATACAATTAGTTCCTTCTTTATTAATTTCGCTATAATAAATCAACACTTATAATTTTAGATTATTAACAAAAGAAAGTATAACTAGATTTAAAACATTCCACCAGAATACGTAGGCGCGTGCGCACCCTATGAAATCAGAACCAATAATGGCCGCCACCCCAGCGCTCGGTGTTATGTCAGCCGTCAACATCAAAAATGTCAAGTCGATTCGATTGTAAACCAATTAACAATCTGTGCGTCGTTATATACATAAATTTTGTTAAATATTTTTTTTATAATTATAACAGACAAACGAGCTAGCGGGTTACCGGATGGTAAGGACGATACCTGATTACCGCCGCCCATGGACACCTGCAGCACTAGGGGAGCTGCTGATGCGTTGCCGGCCGAGGAGGTGGGAGTTCAATTGCCTCTTAAACATTTACATGTGGATGTCTTGGGGGAATACTGCTGCTGGAAGTTGGTTCCACATTTTGCAGGTACGCGGAAAAAAAAGATCGTCCAAACCGAGTGGTTGACGATATTTGTGTATATATTATAAATTCCAAGCAATTACGTTATTGTAAATATTTATTTAAAAGTTGTATAGGAAACTGTTTTTTTTTTCAATTATTGGAATGTTACACTTTGAAGAGACTCGTAATGGGTTGGTGAGTTAGTAGTCACAAGCGTCTTTACATTGTTGCCTTTCTAATCAAACCGGTTGATTTCAAAGTCTATATAAGACATAGAAACAATTTCTGTGTTTTTTACATAGAAATTGAATTTGAAACGACATTGCTAAAGAGTATAAGAGGGTTACTACCACTGGGAGTGTCAGGATGAATGCGCAAGGCAGCCTCTGACACTCCCAATTTAGGGTTAGGGGGGTTCCGCTGGGTTTTAGTGGGTATTTTGGCCTTGCCGGCGAGTCCCAAACTAACGAATATGCTATTTTATAATAATCTCCAATAATTTTCCTCAGCAGATATCACTCGATAGTTGCTGGTTGTTATTAATTTAAACAATGAATTTCTATAAAACAACGCCGACAGTTCCATTATATAATATAACAATTACTAAAAATAAAACAAACAAAAAAATCACCGCTATTGTTTGGCACAAAACGTCAAAAGCAATCCAGCGTTACGGTGGGCATTGTGCAAATGAAACTAGTTTTGAAAAGAATATCAACAAATAAATTGTATTTCTGCGATATAACGTGACTAGTCTATGAAAAAAATGTAAAATATATATGAAAAAAAAAACTCCGTGCCTACAAAGTACACATGTCAGAAGTGAAATTTCTTTGGCAAACTACTTTTGAAGTCTTGTTTATACAAATCTAAAATTTTAGATTTCAGAGGCTTAAAGAGAGGAAAAAGAGAAGATATGTTAGAAATTTTATAAATTTAAGTGTCATTAAAATATTAAAGCATTCGAAAATAAATACAAATAATTTATTGATATCTCACACGACGAATTATAAATAAAAATTCCACGTGGTTTTTGTCAATATTAGAAATTATTAATTAAATTTCGTTTTCGAATTTAAAATTTCATGAAAAATAGTATATTAAAATATTAAACGACGAGTGGAAAATTAAAATGCCACATGTTATTTGTAAATATTAAAACTACCTAACCTTCCAAAGAGTTAGCATACAAAACGCTGCACATCTTTATGACGCTAATCATGCGTTTCATCCGTAAAAAATTGACCCTTGAGGTTTAAAGAAGTTTCACTTCAATAATCGCACAGGTCTCTCCACTCACAGATAAAAGAGTTTAGAACTAAAACCCATAACACCGCTCTACTGCGAGATGGTAGGCTAAATATATAACTAGTTTTGAATAAACTCTTCAAACTATTTGTATTTCTACGATATAACCTTATATGTATATGAATAATAAATATGTAGAAGTTTACATATTCTACCACTAGAAACAGATCTGCTCACTCATAGTTGAACGGTTTTAAAACTTACACCCACAACGCTACTCTACTACTGTTTGGCAGACTACATAAAGAACTTTGAAAAAAAATTCCAACTTATCATATTTCTACGATATAACCATATTTGTGTATGAATACAAATTAAAGTAAATGAGCATGAAGTAAGTAAGCATTTGAAACGTATAACCCCTGGCCACAAGTCTCATCACTCATAGATGAAAGGGTTTAGAACTTAAACCCACAACACTGCTCTACTGGGAATCGACGAGGGTGGAGGCTCGCAATACCCACTAAAACCCTGCGGAATCGTCTACATCCGTAAGTGAAACACCAGAGGTTCAGCTTGCGCATTCTTTCCTGTTGCCCCAGATGAGTTCAACTGAGAATTTATTCATTTATTCTGTGAGAGGGAGCATCTACTACATTTTCCCTCTCTCGCTCGTAGGCTTCCTTTAGCGAGATAACAGTCACGCAGAAGAAGGCTCCTTCCGCCAAACATCTCTTATTGGAGAGCATCGCGCCTACAATGCTCTCAAGGGAGAGTTCTCCGATGAACTGTCACACTAATAATATTATAAAAGATAAATCACTGTAACTTTTAAGCAGAAATAAAACAAAAAATGAGATGATATAAACTGTATATAAAGCACCGCTTAAAATATAAATAAGCTATGAAAGAACGCCAACAATCGCAGCGAGCGACGAAATGAAAGAAACACAATCATCTCACGCCCATTGTCTCTGACAATTGATGTCAACAGCCATCCACTGCGACGGTAGGCATTGTGCGATACTATTCTGGGTCCGCTGAAAAAAACCGGACAAGGGGAAACTGTTTTTTCAATTATCGTGAGGGTTATATACCCTATTCACACTGTAGCTTATATTAAACCAGTTAAAACATCTCTTTCGTATAAAGAATCAAGTATAAAATCCTAATTTTATTGCTGACAAGTTAACTCTAGACTGTGAACACATCTAAAATGATACAGCCTAAGATGGAAGTGCGCTAATCTGGTGGGAGATAAGCATACCAGATGGTTTCTTCACAGCTTCGTACCAGGACACGTCCCGGGTTCGATCCTTAGTAGGGCGAATTTAGGAAATTGCATTTTCTAATTTGTCTGGATCTGGACTGGGAGTCTTCGATCTTGTTACAAGCCTACCCACAAAGATGTTACGCCAATCAAGAGATTTGTGTTCCGTTCTGATGCTGTGTAGAAACCATAAGAGGTAAAATGCCTCATCAGGTCTTATGACAGTTAAGCGCTAACGTGTCAGCAATAAAAAAGACCAACAGCCATTATTTATTGAGAGCAAAATTTGCTACGAACCTTTAAACGTATGGCTCAAAATCAAATTTTCGTTGCTAAAAATCAAAGAGTCACTTCAAGAGTCAATCAAATTTTATTAATCGTGAAAAGTTTTCCTGATGAGTTGGTGAGTTAGTAGTCAAAAGCGTCTTCATATTATTGCCTTTCTAATCAAACCTGTTGATTTCAATGTCTGTATATCATAGGTAAAAACGATTGTGTTTTATACATAAAAATTGAATCTGAAATGATATTTTTTAAGAGTATTAGGGGGTTATAGTCACTCAGTATAAAACTAGCGAATTTTTCCAACACAATTTGAACCCTCTGTCATGTTAAGTCTAATGCCTAGTAAATCAAGGGTAAAGGTCTAAAAACACCTAATTGACCCTGGCCGTCTTATATCACGCTAAAGCTTAGTACACTCTTAAACACAACGGAAGACGTCGCTTTTAGTTTTTAATTAGCAAATAACATTTCTCTCGTGTTTTCTTTCGCGACGCTTTCTTGAAAAGATATGTCTTTGTTTCATAACTTTCAAGTATTATATCGTGACCTTAGATGCCCCAATTAAAAGAAGTGTTCCAACAAAAATAAACTACAACAGTCGTAATATAACAGAAATGTTATTAAGATTATGTTTCGAGATTAACTAACCTAACTTCTCAAAACTTATTTTTCTTTTATTTGATTATTCTTGAAATAACTATAAAATTGTTAACCAAAGATATAAGGTAGTTTCAGGGCTCATTAAATGCCCTGTTTAAAACCATACAATAATATAATAAAATCTAATACGAATATCTGTCAAATTAAAAGAAATATGGTGCATTCGCCTATCCTTTCCGACCTTTAATCTCCTAAAAGTAGCACAGATTTATCAGGCCGAAGAAGGAGGGTTTTAAATGTTCTTCGAAACAAAATTAGCCTATCAACACCCTTATGTTGGGCATCTATTGACAGAAAACCAAAGTTTGTTTTACCGGAAAGACCCAGAACTCGAATCCGAAGGCCAAAACCTTTCATATCTTTAGCTGAACAAACCAACTACTACACCGACGTGACCCCACTTGTTTGCTTAGAAACCCTCAATACAAATGTATTTTTTTAGGTTTTTATGACAACACGATCTTAAAATGAAATTTGAAAAAAACTTAACTAATTAAATAACAATACGATGGATAAGAAAATAAAACGTACGGATCGTGTTAAGAAATGAATAACAACACAAAATTCTCCGCAAATATACAACCTCAAAGCGGCGAAGAAAAGGGTCAATTCCTTAACAAATGAGAAGCATATCTAATACTCTACTAAACGTTCTGACTCGCCACAATATATGATTCCTATTTACAGTTAATAAGCCGAAAATTATTATACTTAATCTGTGGCCATAGCTCTATTGTAAAGAATATTTGTTGTCAAGAAAGACAAACAATGTGTTCATTATGCCATTATACTTTAATGAATAAAATATTTAATGAACCAAGAGGCCCCGCTGCGAAATTTTAATAAAGTGGTAATAACTAGTAAATGAATTGACTTTTGACTAATAAACCGTTTTAATATTTCCTAGCCATAAATTGAGTATCTTGGTGTATTGCGTAGGCGTAAATTTTGAAGTAAATCTTTTTGACGTAAATACGTCTTCAAAATCGAATCCGCATAGCAAATGAATTATAACATAAATATAAATTTTAACAAAAAAAAGAACCGCCTTCAACACAAACTTACAAATACATTAATATAATCTAAAAATTTAGAATTAATTGCGTATTCTTTTATAGTGTTCTTCGTATTGTTATATTCGGAGTCGGTGTCTGGTAAACTAACAAATTTGTCTCAATATATGTACACCTAAAACGCGTTTCTCATATGATATAACAGCGTTTAAATGAAAGAACTTTACAAAGTTAAATTTACATTAATATCGCCACACCCGGGATCGAACCCGAAACCCTTATACCACCGCTTCACACATAATTCACCTTTCAAATATTGCAATGCAGCAACAAACGTAAGCTCATTGCCATTTGATTATAGACAGTTATATATTCTGCAATAAATCGCAACCTTACTGTAAGCCGTTGAGGAGTTCCATTGATCTTCATATTTAACTAGGACTAGCACTTGACCATACCGAAGTTACGGTAGGCATCTCAAATATCTGGCTAGCTTATAGGAGATTCTGACGAGTATTGTTGATTTGCTCCAAAAATTTAAGGGTTCCGTCACTTTGTCATGGATTCCATCATCAGAACCTTACAAAACTATCACAAAACAACCCTTGAAGTATATCCTTTCTAATAAAGAATCATTGAAATCGGTTGGCGTGATCTTGAGTTATTCGTCCATTTGTCGCGCACATGCTTACGCAAATTTAAGACTAATCCGGTTTTGTCATGGATGCCATCATCAAAACTGGTTTTTAAAAAAAATGGGACCCTATAAAGAGCACCACCTTTCATTTTAAAAAAATCATCAAGATCGGTCTACCCAGTCAGGAGATATGAGGTAACAAACATAAAAAAAATACAGACGAATTGATAACCTCCTCCTTTTTTTGAAATCGGTAAAAATCGGGGGATACGGTTTGATTTTGTCGCTGCATATCACCTCCATCCGAAATTTAATTACACCTCAGGATAACTAGAGGGTCAAAGAATTTATTACGCGAAGTGAAGAATGTAACACATCGCGCGAAACCTATTCACGTGTAACGTAACCGTGTCCTTAACTCTGCCAAACCCCATATTTTATATCGCCTCAATTTTTTCGTCCATCTATGACATGTCACATTACACCCAAACACAGAGTAGGTAAAAGGCCGCGCATGGCAGCCAAGTTGAATATGGCGGCGCCCAAGACTTTTATCATCTTTTTCACTTGCATCACGGTTTCCTTTAACCACGTGACAGTTTGTCATAACCAGTTTCCTCTCAAATATATATGGTAAATCAATTAGTTGTTGATAACTCAAAACATCAAACCGCTACTAAAATTTTATCATTTGAGGTCATCGAACTGAAGACGAAGTGGTGTGAAATCTTTGCCATTCCATTACAGGAATGAATTTAAAAAATTGTGTATGTCAATAACAATTGACTTATGTCATATTCTTGTGAGAGTGTTTAGCGGAAATTGGCGCCAAGTTTTATTAAAAATTCCTCTATATACTTTTACGTATAATGTGGAATTTAACCAGTATACAAGTATTATCTATGGTGTAATTGTCTAACATAAAATTAAACATAAGTTTCAATTATTAAAGCATATATTTCCGCAATATAAGTAGTAGGATGTATAATATGATTTAACATTTGAAGTATATAAATATAATCTCAATTGTTTACGTTAATACTAGCACAAGATGTCTAATGTTACAACCGCAGCTCGGGTAGTTAGTAGAAGGCCATTCAGAGTATCCATCGAGGGTAACATAGGATCTGGCAAATCTACGTGTATCAAATATTTCGACAAATATCCCAATGTTGAAAAGCATGCGGTAAGTGAGGCGGCTAAAGTTATCCAAGTAAGTTACTAACTTAAATACCTGAATTATTGTATTAGAACTATTATTTTCCAGGAACCAATCGCGGAATGGCGCAACGTCAGTGGTCACAACCTACTGGGACTTCTATACAGTGATATGAATGAATGGAGCTTTGCTTTCCAACACTATGTCCATCTTAGTCGCTTGAAAATACAGACCAGTGCACCATCTAATCCAAATATTACAGTAAAAATGTTTGAAAGGTAAGTAAAAACCTTCTTAGCACATGGAAGACCTGTTTAATAAGAACATATAGAAGAGCTTAAAAACAATAAGACTAGTTGTTATGTTTTAACAATTTATATTCTCTCTTTAATTTATTATATCTTCAAAAATTGGGGGATTTTAACATCGATAAATAAATAATATCAATCAATTGTATGTTTGGTATGACAGGCTGACTACTAAGATCACAGGTCCTGGGTATGAATCCTAGGCCGGGTAAATTGAAAAACTGATACTGCTTTTCTGTTAAAAAATTCTCAGTATTTGTCCAAAGTTGGGGAAGTTGGCCATCTGTTCCAACAATGCCTTAGTAAGCATATTAAGCCATCAGCCTGATCTCTAATCATGTTGGTTAACCGCCCCATCAAATTAGGAAAGTGAAGGAATAAAATTGCACTTGTGTTAGCACATACACTTGTAAACTATGCCTGGTGACCTGCAGTGGAGCAGCTTGGTCTCCAGTGAGTATGCAGGCCCACCGTATTAATGGGCTGATACATGTATTGTATCTTCATTTGAATTTAGGTGTATTTACCTAATTTACTTTTTAACACCTGTAAGAGTTTTCTTTTTTGTACTCTCTTTGTCTCTGCACTTCAGTACATTTTTAAAAAATCAGATGCCAGAGTTGTGCCAATGGTGAAGGGCCTAGTTGGTGTTCTTTCCATGGTCTCATTGGATCTAACTCCAGCTAGCCAAAACATAAGCTAGATGTAACACTTGATTCAAAATCAAAATATGTCTATCATACCATAGCATTTATTACCTATTTTCAAGAAATAGATTTAAATTTACAAATTTTATTAGACATGTATTTTATTCATTTCCACATTAATTCCTTTCCTTATTTTACAGATCTGTACAAAATAGCAGATACTGTTTTGTGGAGAATGCAAAGAAGCAAGACTTCCTCCAAGACCCAGAATATCAAGTTCTTCTCCAATGGTTTGACTATACTGAGAAGTATTTGGACATTAGTTTAGATCTTATAGGTAAAAGTTGTATTAAATAAAACATGCGTGCATGTATCAGTGTACATGTGGTGGAAGTAAAACTTCTTCATCTTTTTTGTAGTTGATGATATTGTCTTAGATTTAAATGTGCTAACCTTGTAAAGGGTAATATATCTCTTATAGTTTCTATACAGCATCATATTGAAATCAAACTATTTTACTTTGCATGGTTTTGCTGACAGAGTGGTAACTAGCCACAGCCTAAGCCTGTTCAAGACCAAACTGCAATCTCCTAAATTTGTTCAATTATAAATTAAACCCAGGACAGTGTGTGTACATATATCAGAAGTGAAACTTCTTTAGCAAACTATTTTTTAAGTCTTATTTATCTTTATACAATTCTAAAACTGTAGGTTTCTCAGACTTAGAGGGAAAAAGGAATTTATTTATGTTAGGAATTGAATTGTCAATTTATGTAATGTAAAATATTAGTGTCGAAAATTAATACAAATAATTTATTGAAATCTCAAATGACGAATTGTAAATAAAAATGCCACGTCTTTTTTGTCAGTATTAGAAATTGTTAATTAAATTTTGTTTTTGAATTAAAAATATAGAAAAGAGAATTTGTGAAATATTCCTGTTTTATATTTTATGAAAAATAGTAAAAAAGTATGTAGCAGCCCTTTAACGTCCCNGTTTTTGAATTGGCCCGACCTGGGACTCAAACCCAGGACCTCATGTCTGTAGTCGAACATACTAACCACTAGACCAATGAGGCATTAAGTTAAATAATGGGTCTCAAATCCCTTGAACATTGTGACATCACACAGTTTCTTGATATTAAGAATGCAGTGTCATCATTAGTCCCGCCCCCTAACCAAGCAAATCTTTTTAAACTGGTTAAGTTTTCAACTGGTCACTGTCCACTTGACTTTGTAATTTGAAAAGATTAAATTGGTAAGGGGGCAGCGCTAAAACGATGACTCACTGCATTCTTAACGCGAACAAACTGTAGGTTATATTCGGTTACTGGCGACGTGCTTTCTTGACTCTTTTAATTATACTTTCAACTTTTTAATTATAGCAAAAAAATTAAAATATTTACTAATAAAAGTTATATGTGATCTTTACATTTTTTTCAAATGTGGTAATTAATTACAGTTTATTTAAGGACAACACCAAAGACAGTTTGGGAGCGGATGATGAAACGTGGAAGAGCTGAAGAGTCTGAGGTACCATTGGAGTATTTAGAACAGGTGAGAGACCATTTCCAATCCCTACTATTTGCATTGGTGGTAACCTTCTAGCTGTGGCTGGTTACCAAAGATGTGAAGTCACTAATTTGTGTAATAGTGTAGAAACAATTCAAAAGTGCCATAAAGATATGGTCAAATAAATGATCATTTTTTTAATTTTTTAGGTACATGAATCCTATGAGAACTGGTTTAGATCTCCTGACGTAGGCTGTGAGGTGCTGACGATTGATGCCGATAGAGGTATTGATGCAGTTAGAGAGGACCTAGAGAGATACAGTTATAAAATTCTTGGTGGCAATCATACTAATTGACATTTATATAGCGGCTGTTGCCAGTGGTACCATTCACGTATAATAAAATGGAATTTAATTTTCATTCTCTCGCTATAATTATAATGTTGAATTATATAATAAATATGTTTCTGAACAGTGCCGAAAGTACCCGAACTTACACGAGTATGTGTTACGTCACAATGTCAATTTATATTCACAGCTGTTAGCATTTTGAATTTCATTAATCAAAATTAAAGTATTCGCTCACAAATTTGTTATTGGCGAGATAATTTGTGCCGAAAACTTAACATATTTGTAAATATATAACGTGACGTCATAAACATAGCAACCAATCGTTGCACTTCATTTTTTGACTTACGTAATGGACGGATGTTGGCTGCACGCACTGCAAATCATGATTCATAGTCACGTTCCACCTGAGTCGACCGTGCGAGCGAGAGCGCGAAACAAGTGATAGAGAAGCGTGATCAGCCTCGTTCCATTGTTTATAACAACAACAATTTTTCATATATGTTGTTTCATGATGTTATCACATTAAATTGTCGTCCATATAGAGACTTAACATATAACCAATTATTTTCTTATTCTTATCCAATTTAAATTATCTGTAACAAATTTAAATCGTTTTTTGCATTTTGTATCAATATTATTATTAATTAAAGTTTAAAATAAATAAAAGGTTGTTTTTGTTGTATTGAAAAAGTCAATTTTACATGACCGGCAATAATACAGCAATGTTAAATCATTATTACATAATGAATAGCATCGTTTTAAAATATTATCAGAATTGATTATAAATGAAAATGGATTGTTTTTTTTTATGAAAGATCTAGAAGAAATTTAACGTACACATTATTTTATTATAAAAAAGGATATATTTATAAGTTCTACCTCAATTATATATGAAATAATTTTAGGAAATATGTGAAATGATTAAATATATTCTTATTAAACCATTTAGTAATTAATCAAATGATTTCATCTTTACCTATCTTATCCTTTGCGGAAAGATATATATATTTATTTGTATGTGTCGGCAGAGCTAGGTGCTAATTAAGAGGATTGTTTATAGCTAACGGATTTAAAGGGAATGCTCATATAATAAGAGTCCCGTAACAACATTTAGGTGCCATTTAAGGAGATTGTTCACATAGCTAAGGGGTCCCCTAATTATGTGAAGCTTTAGGGAATGTTGTTGAAATGAGGCTTTAGCCCTTTTAATACATATGATAATCAATATAATATTGAGCTATAGTAGTTTCCTACTTAATATTGATAAGTAAAACACAAATAGATCGTATTCATTTATTTATCACATAAGTTAATAAACCTAAATTCAGATTCGATTTCGCAGTTAACCACAAAATTGATTCTCAAGATATACAATTTTACTAAATATCTAATATTTAGCGGTATAAGTGATCTGCTCGGATGTTGGAGGCAATCTCACTCTCCCATTTATCGCCGTTGTTTAATAGTTTCTCCTTGTTGTAAAGGAGTTCCTCGTGAGTTTCTGTCGAGAATTCGAAGTTGGGACCTTCGACTATGGCATCTACGGGACATGCTTCCTGTAAGACGAAATATTAACTATTATTCCTAATCCTAAATCCTGTCAACGTGACGTATATACGTACAGATTAACCAAATATTACTATAATGTAAATAATTCAAACTTACGAATTATTCGTTCCGATTCGAATGTTAATATTCGATTCGAAACTCAAATCGAATATTTTCGAATAATTCCTATTTTGTAAACTATTGAATTATTAGTCAAACTATGAAATATCTTTACACAAATAGAAGAAATATTAAGTCGTACCAAATACAGTATACTAAAAAATAATAAATACGATACTGAAGTTCGTTTATCAGATACAATATCGCCAGCAGTGGAAAATATTCATTCACTTTCTGCGGAATTACAAGGTATTCATAAATGTTTTTTAAACGAAAAGTATATTAGTCCTAAGTCGAATACTTCGATACACGACTTAATTAGAAACAATTAAAAATCCATATTTCATTAAATCGCGAGTTATTCGAATATTTTGAATTAGTCGTATACTCCTACTAAATATATAAATATATATTACAATAGTATTGTTTAACCTAGCCGACTCGAAGCGGGGGACTTGAGATCCCCCATGTGAGCTTTAATTTAATAACTCGACTATAGAAAGTATTACTTTCTTTACATATTTCATTAATTCGCGAATTATTCGATTCGAATGATATCCGCACACCCCTACTAAACATACAAAGATATATTACAATAGTATTGTTTAACCTAACCGACTCGAAGCGATGGACTTAAGATCCCCCATATGAGCTTTAATTTAATAACTCGACTATTGGAAGTATTACTTTCTTTACATATTTCATTAATTCGCGAATTATTCGATTCGAAT